>JARYGA010043275.1:0-20650 GCA_030545235.1 Helianthus tuberosus
AGTTTTTCAAATTTTCCTTTCTCATCACTTTAAAGCTAATCCTACCAAGTGTAGTTTGGGTCAAAGTTCCATTGATTATTTGGGGCATTTCATTGATGGTAAAGGAGTTTCTATGGATCCCGCAAAAGTATCTGCCGTTGCGGAATGGCCAATTCCTACAACATTGAAAGCACTTCGCGGTTTTTTGGGATTAACGGGATATTACCGGAAATTTGTCAAAAACTACGGTAGTATTGCTCGTCCTTTAACAAATCTCACCAAAAAAGATGCTTTTCTTTGGTCACCAGAGGCTCAGGTAGCTTTTGACCATCTTAAACAGGCCTTAATTTCTGCTCCAGTTCTGTCTTTACCCGATTTTTCGATTCCCTTTGTGGTGGAGTGTTATGCTTCGAGATGTGGTATTGGTGTTGTTCTTATGCAACACAATAAACCTATTGCTTATTTCAGTAAGGCATTGAGCGATAGGAACCTGACTATCAGCTTACGAGCGGGAATTAATGGCTTTGGTATTGGCGGTCCAACATTGGCGACCTTATTTGCTGGGTTCTAAGTTTACGGTGTGTACTGACCAAAAAAGACTCAAATTTTTGTAACAACAGCGAGTTTCTTCATATGATCAGCAGAATTTGGTGGTTAAATTGCTGGGATATGACTTCGATATTCGATATAAACCTGGACGCGAAAACAGGGCAGCTGATGCTTTGTCTCGTAGGGCAGACTCGGGTCAGCTTTTGCAGGCAGTATCTTCTCCTATTTGGCTTCATGGTGCTGTACTTATAGAGGAGGCCACCCAAGATCCTGAGCTTCAATCGTTACGGGCTAAAGTGGAGGCCACACCAGCAAAATTTCCGGGTTATTCGCTCAAACACAATACTCTGTTTTATCAAGATCGTTTGGTTATCTCTCGCCATTCTAAGTTTATTCCTGCCTTATTACACGAGTTCCATGTCACCGCTACAGGTGGCCATTCGGGGTTTTATAGAACTTATTGCCGTTTAGCAGCCAACGTTTATTGGACAGGGATGACTACTACGGTTAAACAATATATCCGCGCTTGTGATATTTCCAGAGGCAATTTGGGAGGACTTGTCTATGGATTTTATAGTCCGTTTCCCCCCTTCCAAAGGGTTCACAGTGGTTCTTGTCGTCGTGGACCGTCTCTCGAAATATACCCATTTTATTCTGCTCAAACATCCTTACACCGCTAAGTCGGTGGCTGAGGTTTTTGTTAAGGAGGTTATTCGTCATCATGGGGTTCCCAAATCAATTGTCAGTGACCGTGATCCCTTATTTATACGTAAGTTTTGGCAAGAAATTTTAGGTTCCATGGGCACTAAACTCAACATGAGTTCGGCTTATCACCCGGAGTCTGACGGTCAAACTGAAGTAATTAATCGTTGTTTGGAATCTTATCTACGTTGTTTCGCGGTCGATCAACCTAAGACCTGGTCTGTTTGGCTACCATGGGCAGAGTTCTGGTATAACTCCACTTTTCATGCCTCTACGGGTGTATCTCCTTTTGAAACGGTTTATGGCAGACGACCTCCTTCGGTGTTTCAATTTATTCCAGGCGAGATTCGGGTGGATTCGGTTGCTAAAGAGTTACAGGACCGGGATGTGGCTCTAAAACAACTCAAAGTTCACTTATCTAATTCTCAAAGTGTTATGAAATTACAAGCTGATAAGAAGCGACGAGATGTTAACTTTGCGGTGGGGGAATGGGTGTATGTTAAACTGAAACCTTACCGACAATTGTCTGTGACTAGCAGAATTCATCAAAAGCTTGCAGCTAAGTTTTTTGGGCCTTTTCAAATTGTAGAGAAGATTGGGCCCGTGGCTTACAAACTTCTACTTCCTGCCACATCTAAAATACACCCGGTTTTTCATGTTTCTTTATTGAAGAAAGTTGTGTCTGGCTCGAGTGAGACGGTGTTACCTCCAGAATTGGATATGGCAGAATCTCTTCACCCTTTACCTCAAACGGTTTTGGCTACAAGGGTGGTATGGGATGGTTCGGACTCGGTGGAACAATGGTTGGTACATTGGATTGGTCAATCAACAGATGAGGCTGCGTGGGAAGATGCTGAATGGATCAAGTTGCAGTTTCCTGATTTCAGTGTTGAGGACAAGACTGCCCTTGAAGGGGAGGGCAATGATACGAAACATGGAGGTACCAAAGAGCTAATTGTGTATTCAAGGAGGGGTAAAGTGCAAAGTGGCTAGTGGTCCCAAAGTAGTATTAATAGGGAAGGGAATAGAGCAGTAAGTCAGTTATGAATTTTGTTAGAAATTAAAGGCTCTTGCATCATGCAATGAGAGAGGGTGTAACCCTGGATTGTCAGTAGGCTATTTTTACTTTTTCTCTGTAATCCCTTACATATTCAATCAAACATTCCCTTTCCTTTATCATCTTTCTCTTACAATTATTACAATTGAATTCTGTTTTCTATTGAACCGAACACCCATCATAACCACATTTGATTTATTTATAGAATTTGCAAGGTTTTTTGTCTATGATTTAGTCCATAACAACTGCCAAAGACTATTTGACTTTGACGTAGTACTAGGAAACCAATTGGAAGTTGCTACTCGCTAAGGATAGGATTTTTAGTGGTGCTTTCAGAAGTTCATTAGAAAGTTTGCTCATTTTCATTGAAAATCCAGACACTATGATGTGATGATTATTAACAAGTACAGTTGATTTGTATATAGTATTTGCAAGATTTACTTATGAATTAGTCCATAACAACTTCCAAAGGATAGTTTCCTTATGAATTAGTCCATAACTACTTCCAAAGGCTATTTGACTTTGACGTAGTGCACGCCGATGACTTTTTGATCGAAGAACTAGTCCATATATACCAACTGGCAAGGTAGATTTATGTATTTAGTAACACGACTTTTACAGGCAAACTAGGGTTTATGAATTTAATGACACAGTATTTCATGATCACTAGAAGACTCCATGGTTTATCAACGAGGTAGAACTTGTATGAACGAAATAAACTTTGCTCCAAGAAAGTAATACAAAAGTCCACTAATTATTTTGGTACGCATGAAATAAACTTTGTTCCAAGAAAGTAATACAAAAGTACATTAATTATTTTGGTACTACATGGATTCTAGATCAATTGGTTTGGATGAGGCAACCTAATGGCTTTTCAATGTGAAGGTGATAGGTTGGAGTCTCACTTTTAGAAATATTTTCCAGGTGTGCGAGTCTAGTCACCAACGTTGTTTGTGTTCGCAGGATATGGGCGACCTTTTACCAATTGGTTTGCCCGGATAACCAGTCTTGTATAGTATTCGTTTAACCATTCAAAAAATAATTTATTTTGGTACAATAAATGATTTATGTGCCATATTAGAATTTTGAATAAAAAATTGAAGGGGAAAGTTTACTTATAACTTATAACTCCATACCGTATGCGTGTGCAAAACAATTTGTGGGGTGTGAATTCACGAGAGGAACACCACCCCCGAAAAAGATTGCACCTGAGCGGGCCTTTCTCTCCGACACTTCCATTGGCGAACGGTCATGTGACCGTAAAAAATTAGAGTCTGGACCAAATTGTGGTTTACGGGTACCGTAAATTTACGGAACTCGTAAACCACAAACTTGTGGTGCTCAAAACTACACACACGGCATTTTTTTTTGTAATTTTTTTTACAAATGTGTTTATAATACTTGCATCTACGTTTTTGAAAAAAAAAATTAGTCCACCTCGCCCCGTACGGTGTAGTTCTCGCGGTTCTTACAACTCGAGGTGGTTCTCATTTTAGTGGTCCCCTATATATATATATATATATATAGGGAGAAGATCATGCGAGAACCACCTCTTATTGCGAGAACCGCGAGAACCAATGTGAACACACCAAAAATGCCTAAAAATAGCTAAAAATCACACAAAAAAAAAAAAATTTTTTTTTTTTTGGTGCGAAAAGTAGCGATTTTAACCTAAAAATATTAAAAAAATCAAAAAAAATTTTTTGGATTTTTTTTTTGATTTTTTTAGATTTTTTTAGGTTTTTTTTAGGTTTTTTTTAGCTTGGGGGGGGGGGGGGGGGGGGGGGGTTAGGTTTTTTTTTGGGGAGGGGGGGGGGGGGGTGGGGGGTTTAGGTTTTTGGGTGGGGGGGTGGGGGTTAGGTTTTTTTTTAGGGTTTTTTTTAGGTTTTTTTTAGCTATTTTAGGTTGTGTTCACATTGGTTCTCACAATAAGGGTGGTTCTCGCATGAGCCCCTCCCTATATATATATATATATATAGGGTAAGGTTCATGCGAGAACCACCCTTATTGCGAGAACCGCGAGAACCAATGTGAACACAACCTAAAATAGTAAAAAAAACCTAAAAAAACCTAACCCCCACCCCCCCCCCCCCCCCCCCCTCCCCCAAAAAAACCTAACCCCCCCCCCCCCCCCCCCCCCAAAAAAAAAAAAAAAAAAAAAAACTAAACCCCCCTCCCCCACCCCCAAAAACCTAAACCCGCCCACCCCACCCACACCACCCCAAGCTAAAATGCTAAAAACTAAACCCTCAAAAAACCTAAAAAAATCTAAAAAAAAATCTAAAATTTTTTTTAATACTTTTTATGTTAAAATCACTACTTTTAGTATCCAAAAATTTTTTTATTTTTTTTTTAAAAAGCATTTTTTATTTTTAATTTTTTTTTTTGCTTCGAAAAGTAGCGATTTGTTTATAAAAAATATTAAAAAATAAATTTGTGTGATTTTTAGTTATTTTTAGGCATTTTTGGTTGTGTTCACATTGGTTCTCGCGGTTCTCGCAATAAGAGGTGGTTCCTAACGGATCTTTGTCCTATATATATATATATAAAGGGGTTCATCCTCCACCCCCTAGGTCCATCCCCTTCAAGCACCTCCTACGTGGCGGTGACGTGGCGGCCCATCACCTTGGGGATGAGACTCTCCATACCCACCAGCCTTATAGAATTATCTCTAAAATCCCCAATATATTCAAGCTACAACACTACTCGTAATACTAAAAAACGGTTCAAGTAAAAACTTTCCAAAGCTACAACACTACTCGCAATACTAAAAAAACGGTTCAAGTAAAAACTTTCCAAACACTTCCAGAAATCAACCCCAAAACCCGCTAAATCAACCCAACCCAACCCACAATTAATTCCATAATTGACCAGTCCCGACCTTAACCCGAACCCGACCAGAAATACATATTAACACGATTTCGTTATCATTTTGGTGAAATATTATAGTTATATATAATTTTTATTAGGTAGGAGAAATCTAGAAAATGTTTGACCCGTCCCGACCTTAACCCGAACCGAAAATTGTGTCATACATGTTAACCCGATTTCGTTATCATTTTGGTGAAATATTATATATGTTCTGGTGAAATATTTTGTTAAAAATAGATTACTTAGGCTTGTAAATGAACCGAACGAACACGAACGAGGCATGTATACTGATTAAAAATAGAAAATGTATGACACGAAATTTCATACAAACCCAAAAATGTGTCATACATATTAACCCGAACCCGATGTTGAACCCGAGTTTTTTTATTGTTTTTTTGACAAATTAATATATTAATTTCATTTATGTGGATTTCTAATGAACCTTTTTTTTTTTTTGAGGTATTTGGGTCACTTGAAGAATTAAAGAATTGGGTATACAAAAGAGAAGTTGCGAAAGGTTACGTCATTGTGACCCAACGAATAAGGAAAAAAGGCGAAGGTGCGTCAGCAAGGACAGTGAAGATATGGTTGCAATGCGATCGTGGCGGCGAATCCAAAAGTAAAGCATCAGTTCGGCGTTCCGGTAGCAAAAAGGTTGGCTGTCCTTTTAGTCTGGTAGGGAAACTAGACTCAAGTAGTGGTAATTGGAGCCTTGTTGAGAAGAAAAACATTCACAATCATGAGCCTGCTGAATTTCTCGAGGGCCACGCGTTTGCTAGAAGGCTGACCCCGGACGAAGAATCACTGGTGGAGAGACTTTATTTGCAAAACATGGAGCCTACAAATATACATTTAACCATAAGAAAACAGTTCCCACATAGCGTGTGCATTCTACAAGACGTACAAAACATGATTAAAAAGATTAAACGAAAAATGTACGGCGATCGAACTCCAATGCAGATATTTGAGAGCATGTTGCAAGAAGAAAGGTACGTTGATTTCACCAGAGTGAATCCCTCCACAAACGCGGTCGAGGAGGTTTTTTTCGTTCATCTGGACTCGTACAACATGTGGCGTGCATTCCCACATGTGTTGATGATTGATGCTACCTACAAGACGAATGAGTATAAGCTTCCGTTTATTCAAGTTGTGGGTGTGACATCGACACACAAGTCTTTTTGTGTGGCTCATGCGTTTGTCTCTAAAGAAAAAAAGGATAACTTCTTATGGGTCCTGGAGAAGCTCAAAGAATTGTTGGTAGATTGCATGGAGCCACGTGTAATTGTAACAGATAGGGATCAAGCTTTGATGAATGCTTGCGATAAAGTATTCCCAAAAGCTTCCAAATTGCTATGTAGGTGGCACATCTCACAGAATATTCTAAAACACTGTCGGGCAAAATTTACGGATGAAGACTGGAAAATATTCAAGCTTTCTTGGTCTCGACTGTGTAGTTCTCCCACTCCGACGCTATACAATTATAACTTTCAGCGGCTTTTCACGCGACTGGTTAACGACGAACGATCAGGTACATATTATATTAGTTTACATACATTCATCCATACATATATACATACAAACATTACAAATCATTGTATTAAATTTTTATTCAGATGTTCTGGATTATTTGTATGATGTGTGGCTGAAAGATTATAAAGAAAAGTTCGTTTCAGCTTGGACTAAAACAGTCCCCAATTTTGGTCAACATACAACCAACAGAGTTGAAATCCAGCATTCTATGTTTAAGAGATACATTAAAGGGCCAAACAACTCACTCCATAGACTTGTGTGTCTTGTTGGCAAAGTTGTAGAGTCACAAAAGATACAAATAAAACTTAGTTTTCAGGAGAGCAGGTCCGTGCAAATGGGGGACCACAGATTTCCATTTTTTGACAACCTACGCGGTAAGGTTTCCCAAAAAGCCTTAGAGTTATTGGTTGTCGAGAGGAAGAAGCTACATGCGTTGAGGGCAGGAGGGGGGACTTGTGGCCACCAGCTTTCTACGGGTTGTGGGTTGCCATGTGCTTGTCAGATGGAGTGGTGGGAAAATACAAGTAACATAACAACTATAACATATGCTTCGATCCATAGAATATAATCATCATTATACTTCATGTTTTAACAATGATTCTTGAAAAACAGGTTGCAAAATTTCACTTGCCGCGATAGACAAATTCTGGAGAAAACTTGATTTTTCGACAGAAAAACTTAATCAAGACGAGTGTAATATTCAGGCGGAAATGGATAAACTCACACAGCAACTACAGACGCAGCCACATTTATTGTTAAAAAGTATGTTGTCGAAGATGAAAGCGGTGTTGAATCCAAGTATGACTGACCATCAACCGCCTGAGGTACAACAAGATACCCGGGGGCGCCCAACTACGAAAGCAAAACAACAAAAGAATGAAGACCTTGCGAGACGTAAAGATAAACAACCCGAATCACAGAGGAACGACTACACGCAAAAGCCAAATGTGCGACGTAGTCGTTCAAAGAAAAGCAAAGAAGAAAAAAATACACTTCTGATTATAGATAAAGACTTTCCACTGTTGGCCGGGCACAGGTACATACGTATATACATACATATATTTAGAATTCTTTTTCAATTTTTTATTTTTTAATATTTTTTAGTTTTTTATTTTTTTGCCAATTATAGGTACAAAAACATGATCGAGCGTTTTAAGGATTGGCTTTCATCTAGCTATCGGAGATACATAACACATATCGAAGATGCCCAGCCGGACGGTAACTGTGTGTTTCGATCCATAGCTATGGGTTTGGGGTATGACAAGAAACAGTGGAAGTGGGTCCGCCAAGAGCTACTCGACGAGATGTTCATTAACAAAAAGCGTTGGGGGCATATACTCGAATCATTGGACAAGGGATGTTAAGAAAATGTGTATCGATCGATAAATTAGTTAAATGTTGAACCTGCACCTATGGCATGCTGGATGTTGTTGCCCTACACAGGGTTGTTGGTGGCTCAAAAATTTGGGGTGAATGTTCAACATTTAAGCAACGGTGTTTGTCAAACTTACTTCCCGATGTTCGATGGACCGCAGGTTTTCCCGAACCATTCCATTTTAACGATTGCTTATGTCGAAGATAGTCATTTCATCATGGTTAAGTTAGCGGATGATAGCCCGATGCCAGTACCAAATGGACTTTGGAATATATACTGAACTATGGAAGCTATGGAATGGGAGACAATGTACATGTCTCGTATTGCACAGGGTAGGGCGTTACTACGTAGTAATAAAACTCGACAAAAAGAAGTTATTGACTTGTGTTAGGTGTAGCATCCGTGAAACATAGTGTACGAAACGAATTTATTAATGTTTCTCTTTAATATAATTTAAATATATTGTAACATCCGTCAAATATAGTGTACGCAACAATTTTTGTATAAATTTTTTTTAATTAAAGTGCTTCGTATAAAAGAAAGGAGTATAAAAAAACTATTATTTTAAAGGGATTTAAAATTGTTGACTCAAACTAAAAATAAAAATAAAATCTGTTATTGTTTTTTTTTTAATAAAAGGAATTAATTTTAATATAAATAAATGAATAATAAAAAATGTCAAAAATGCAAAAAACCGGCCATAAACCAGTTTCAACGCGGCTCGAACTCGTGATCTCCCAGTTAAATCACTCGTCCCTTCCACTGGGACAAGTGTCTCACCCATTGATTATCCCGATTATTATTTCTCTTATACTAAGTTTCATAGATTCAAAATTCAAAAAGGAAAGTAAAACTCCTATACGCCGCTAATTGAACCATATGGGTCTCATTGAACACAAACACTTTCCCAACTTCAATAAAGGGGTAAAATAGATCTAAAATTTGAAAACTCACACACTAAAACACCAAGAACACACACACAAACGCTCTGGACCACACGATTTTCACAAGACAAACTCTGGACCACACGATGAAGGTTAGATTTTATTCCAAATTTTATTGCTTAATCTTCAACCTTTTTTTATTTTTTAGTTTTATTTCCGCCGTTTGTGGTGGTGATGCGTTTGTCGGTGGTTGGGGATTGACGGCGGTGGGTGATTGACGGCGGTGGGGGATTGGTGGCGGTGAGGATTGACGGCGGTGGGGGATTGACTGTGGTGGGGAATGACGACGGTGGTGATTGACGACAGTGGTGGTGGTAGTGGTGGTGGTTGTGGTGGTGGTGGGTGTGGTGGTGGCTGTGGTGGTGGTGGTGGTGGTGGTGGTGGTTGTGGTGGTGGTGGTGGTGGTGGGGATTGACGGTTGTGGTGGTGGTGGTTATGGTGGTGGGGATTGACGGCTGTGGTTGTGGTGGTGGGGATTGACGGCTGTGGTCGTGGTGGTTGTTGTGGTGTGGTGGTGGCGGCTGTGGTGGGGGTGGTGGTGGTTGTGGTGGTGGTTAGGCGGGTGTGGTGGTGGCTGTGGTGGTGGTGGTGGTTGTGGTGGTGGTTAGGCGGGTGTGGTGGTGGCTGTGGTGGTGGTGGTGGTAGCGTAACACTACCCGACCCCCGGCCCGACACATTTGCCGGGTCTAGACTTATATCATCGTTTTTTTTAAATGTGCATTTGTTAGTTTTATTATTATATTTATTATTTTTAACAATATATTTTCGGATGTCGGGTCTAATGCTATAATTGTATGTTTTATTAACAGGATATCGAAAGTCGGTGTTTTGATGGTGGTGGTAGCATAATCCTTATGGAGAAGTACACTGCGTTCATATTTGAGATTCAAACGTTTAACTGCGTTCGTATTCCAGATTCATGCACCGGAACGTCCACCAACGACAATGCTTCTGCACCTACAATATGTGAGGGTGGAAGTAGATATTTACCGGTGACTGTGAGGGTGAACTGGAATGTCCTGGAACCTCCACCAACGACAATGCTTCTGCGTCAGCAACCTTGAGGGAGAACTCCTTCTGTATGGATTGGTTCTTCATGCTGTGGAACCGGTTACTGAGAATTCTTCTGCAACAACGAGGGAGCGCCAGATCAGGTCGTAGGTTCTTCATGTGGTAATGGGGAAGCGGAAAGCACGTTTACCGTGGAACGCATCCTTAAACTTGATAGCAACAATATGGTGACCGAATAGAGATCTGAATAACCGATACAGTTTGCAAGAATTAAAAAATATGTAACAGTTAGCGATTTAGGGTTTAGCCGTTACATTTTGCATTAAAATGACATGTTTTGTGTATTAATATAAAACAATGTTTCATGTATTTATTGCGTTAAGGTTAATAAATAACAAGTGAAAAATAATTAAAGACATAATAATAATTGATAAATAAAAAAATTGACATTTTATAATACACACAATTCATTTCATAAAATATCTTCATGAGTCAAAGACCCTACCCGACTCCCGGCCCGACTCGTTTGCAGGGACTAGATATAACATCGTTTTTTTAAATGTGCATATGTTTTATTATTATTATTATTATTATTATTATTTGTTATTATTATTATTATTGTTATTATTTATTATTATTGTTATTATTATTATTATTGGTCAATGAGCAACTCAATATGTGCATATGCTTTATTATTACTATTATTATTATTACTATTATTATTATTAGTATTATTATTATATGATACGTCGGGCCAAAACGTATTTACGAAATGGTGTTTGTCAAACTTATTTCCCGTTGGTTCGATGGTCCGGAGGTTTACCCGAACCATTCCATTTTATCGATCGCTTATGTCGAAGGTGTCTATTTCATCATTGCTAAGTTAACGGGATGATTGCCCGATGTCGGTACGAAATGGACTTTGAAACACCTCACCAACGTATAGAAGCTATGGAATGGGTGACAATGTACATGTATCGTATTACACAAGGTAGGGCGTTAGTAGATAGTAATAGAACTTCACAAAAAAGAATTTGTTAACTTGGCAAAGGTGTAACATTCGTGAAATATAGTGTATGCAACAATTTAAAAAAAATTAATTAGGGTGGTTTATAACATAAAAACCCTTAATTACCACATAAAATTTAAAAAAAAAATTAATTTCATATGAGTCGTATAGTGCAATGAGACCCATCTACAACTCCTATAAGGTGCTCATTGACCAATAAGCCTCCCCTGGTGGACACCGTGGTGGTGTCCACCAGGGGAGGCTTATTGGTCAATGCGACACTTATAAGGTGTCCACCAGGGGAGGCTTATTGGTCAATGAGCACCTTATAGGAGTTGCATATGGGTCTCATTGCCCTATACGACTCATATGAAATTAAATTTTTTCTAAAATTTTATGTGGTAATTAAGGGGTTTTATGTTATAAAACACCCTAATTAATATTTTTTTTTTTTACAATTGTTGCATACACTATATTTCACGAATGTTACACCTTTGCCAAGTTAACAAATTCTTTTTCGTGATGTTCTATTACTATCTACTAACGCCCTAGCCTGTGTAATACGATACATCTACTAACTCCTTTGACAAGTTAACAAATTCTTTTTCGTGAAATTCTTTATTGTTATTATTATTATTATTGTTGTTGTTATCATTATTATTTATTGTTATTATTATTATTTATTATTTATTGTTATTATTATTATTATTATTATTATTATTATTAATATTATTATTATTATTGTTGTTGTTATCATTATTATTTAATGCTATTATTATTATTTATTATTTATTGTTGTTATTGTTATTATTTATTATTATTATTATTATCATTTATTGTTATTATTTATTGTTGTTATTGTTATTATTTATTATTATTATTATTATAATTATTATTATTATTATTATTATTATTATTATTTATTGTTGTTATTGTTATTATTTATTATTATTTATTATTATTATTATTATTATTATTATTGTTGTTATTATTTATTAATTTTTTTGGGTTTTAATTCATTTAATAAATTTTCTGTTATAATTAATTTAATAAATTTTTCGGTTTTAATTAATTTAATAAATTTTCTGTTATAATTAATTTAATAAATTTTTCGGTTTTAATTAATTTAATAAATTTTCTGTTATAATTAATTTAATAAATTTTCTGTTATAATTAATTTAATAAATTTTCTGATTACATTAAGATTAAAAATGAGAAAAACCCAAAAAATTTAGAAAACCCGCCTCTACACTCGGATCGAACTCGTGACCTGTCCCTTAAATGCACCTATACCTTCCACTTGGACAAGTGTCTCACCCATTAATCATCCCGATTATTAATTTTCTTATGCTTAGTTCCAGAGATTAAAAAAATCAAAAATATATCCGCCCCTTATTGCCCTAAACGCCCCTCATTGATTTAAAAACTACTTTTCAGGTTTGACCAAATAGAGAATAGATCTAAAACTTTTTAACCCCACACACTGTCTCTCTCGTATAGCTCGACTTAGAACGTATCAACCTATACGGTCCATATTTTCATAAAAGGTTAGTGTATTATTTCATCTTTCCTTTGTTTATTTTGGTTTTTTTTTTTAAATTTTGGCCGGTGGTGGGGGATTGACGACGGTGGGGGATTGACGGTGGTGTTGGGTTTAACGGTCGTGGGGAATGATGGCGGTGGTGATTGACGGCTGTGGTGGTGGTGGTGGTGGTGGTTGTGCTGGTGGGGATTGACGGCTGTGGTGGTGGTTAGGCAGGTGTAGTGGTGGCTGTGGTGGTGGTGGTGGTGGTGGTTATTGACGGCTGTGGTAGTGGTGGTGGTTGTTGTGGTGGTGGTGGTGGTGGTTGTGGTGGTGGTTTGTCGATTATGTTAATTTGTTAGAAATTTGTTACAAGTTTATAAAAATTGTAAAAAGTTTATAATATGACACGTATTATATATTAATTTTTACAGATATGTCGTCAGACGAGGAGTTTGGTGCGGGACAGGTGCCTGGATTCGATGAGATGGCGGGGGGTGATTGTTTGGGTATTCCCTATATGGACTACCCGAACAATTCTAAGGAGTATAAACATTTTAACAGGTTGCGACAAATGAAGGTGGTTCGGCAGAGGGCGTTGTCATGGGAGGCTTTACGGGAGGTCGGGGAGGAGTAGAGAGTCCGGGGTTTGGTCAGGGAGAATTCCCCGTGGGATCGCATGTTTTCGGTGGCGGTTGGGCCGTCTTATAGGACCATGATGGTGGAGTTTCTGTCCACATTCGTGTTTCATCCACGGCCGGCTGACCGGCCCAATTCGGATATGGACGATCCGAACGTGGAAACATGTCTCCCGAGGTATCTTTCTGTTTGTTCGGGCAGCGACAAAATTGGCCGCTGCGTCAGTTTGCTGTTGCCACCGGGTTCTATACCGATGATGAGTTTTTTCAGGACATCTATACCACCGTGATTTGGGCTATGCCTGATGATCAGTTGCTTGCTTGGTGGCCCACTCTATGTCCTAGACCCTTCGGTAAGAAGGCCCGAGTTTCTGTGATTCCTGGCCCACTCGTTCGCTACATACACCGCTGCATTGCCACGTCGATCTCAGTGCATGGCAAAAGCAACGAGTGGGTCACGAAGGTGGATTTGTTCTTTCTGTACTGCTTATATACGGGCACACCGTGCGCCCTCCATCGTTGTCTGGCGGAGTATTTCGCCTCGTACGGCAAACGGCAGAGGCGTAGCCGTTTGATTGGAGGGGTGTTTATCACACATATTGCCCAGCATTGCGGTCTGTATTACCCATTCCTTGAGGATATGCCGGCCCCAGCACCACACGAGCCCTTAGATCTTAGGACGATGAGAGGGATGAAGATTGCGGTGAACTTTCTGGATATCGGGCATCGGTTTGTTGACGATCACCAACAGATTTATGAACCCCAACCGATAGTCCACCAGGCACTTCTCGAGGCTGAGGAGGTGGAGATGTCGCATATTGCTGACGTGCCTATTATGGATGGAGACATGGAGCCTCAGGTTGACCAGGGGCATCCGCAGGAGCCGCCAAAGATTCCACAACGCGTTTATCATGCAGTGCGGTAGCCTCAGTCCACCCAACATCTCCTTGAGAGGCTGGTGGCGGGTCAGGATGGTATGATGGCGAGCTGGACACAGCAGTTTCAGCGGATGGACCGGATGGAGGATTTGATGGAGTGGGTGATGGATAGTGAGGCCGAGAGACGTACCCAGACGGGGTTGCCGGTTCGACCCCCGCCACATCCACGAGTGTATCCGGGTTTTGACATCGAGGCAGGTCCGTCCGGGACGCAGGCAGGTGGTGGGGATGATTCTGACGACAGCGGTGAGGAGATGGAGGATTAGTATTTGTATTTGTTGGGTGAACTTTATTTTGTTAAACATTTGTGGGCATGTATGAAAAAATATTTATTTCTTTTTGTTTATTTTGGTATGTTTAAACATTTGTAACTTTATGAATGTTTGTTCGTTTTGTTATTTATGCTTAGTTATTTATGCTTAGTCGACTTATTATAAAAAACAACATTTAAAAAAAAAACTTAGTATATATAATAACAATGAAAAATAACAAGACAAACAACACAATATTCGATTACATTTTAAAAAAAAAAAACTTAATATATATAAAAAACGACATTTATAACTAATATTCGATTACATGTCTTGCATAAACTTACATACTAACAATGAAAAATAACAAGACAAACAACACAAAAAAAATCCAACTGATTATCAACCAACGTTCCCTCTTACGAACAACCCTTGAATGAATATCTTCAAATTCCGCTTCTTGCAATTTATAAATTTGAACCTCCTCTCTCAAATACTGGACTTCGTTTTGAAGCACAGCCTTCGTATCCATCAGTTCTTTGATGACCACACATACCCGACGACACATGGGAGGATCGACCCACACAAAGAAGTTGCACTTAGAACGCTGACACGAAAAAAAATCACTAATATACAAGGGTTAATGGAAAAAAAAATACATTAAAAACATACCATACTGTGACAAGCGTAAATTGACGTCCGGGATTAGCTTCAGTCCAAGATGTTCTTAGTGCAGCCGTCCTACCACATTTGCAGACAACCATTGTGAACTTGTGATTGTGAAGACGGTGTATATTTCTGTGGCAAGTAAGGATGACAAAAATACCCGACATTTGCAACCAACATATTCAAGGTTTAAAAAAAAAAAGCAAACCAATATGCCGCTCATAGGCCCATACGGGCGTATGGTGGGTACGGAGGCTGACAACTTTTCAGCTCATATGCCTCGTATAGCCCGATGAGACCCATTTCCGCCTACCTTTTCTGAAAAGTTGACAGGACATTTATGACACCCCACTTGCATACGCCTCTCATCGACCCATACGGGTCTCATTGAAGTTCAGTTTCACTTCCTTTTATCGTTCAACCGAGAACAAGTACATATCTAAATACAAAAGTTATTTTTTGGACGAGTTCTGGACCACACGATGACAATCCGGAAGGGGACCACACGCGTCTCTCGTATAGTTTTTGCTCTCGTATCGGTCTATATGGTCGGAATATTCAAGGTTTGTTTACCCTTGTTTTTTTTGGTTTTATTTTGGCGGTTTGTGGTGGTGTTGGGGTTGGGGTTGGGGTTGGGGTTGGGGTTGGGGTTGTGGTTGTGGTGGTGGTGGTGGTGTTGGGGTTGTGGTTGTGGTGGTGGTGGTGGGTCGACTGTGGTGGTGGTGGTGGTGGTAGGGGTGGGTCGGCTGGGGTGGTGGTGGTGGTGGTGGTGGGTAGGCTATGGTGGTGGTGGTGGTCGTGGGTAGGCTGTAGTGGTGGTGGTGGTGGTGGGTCGGCTGGGGTGGTAGTGGTGGTGGTGGGTCGGCTGTGGTGGTGGTGGGTAGGCTGTGGTGGTGGTGGTGGTGGTGGGTCGGGTGGGGTGGTGGTGGTGGTGGGGGTGGGTCGGGTGGGGTGGTGGTGGGTCGGCTGTGGTGGTGGCGGTGGTGGGTCGGCTGTGGTGGTGTTTTGTTTTTTTTTTAATTTTTACAATAAATTTTCGAATGCCGAGTCTAATGCTAAATTGTATTTTTTTATTAACAAGATATCGAAAGTCGGTGTTTTGACGGTGGTGGTAGCGTAATCCTTATGGAGAAACTATGTTCGTATTTCAGATTCATGCATTAGAACGCCGATCTAGGATTACGTGTTATCGGAGTAGCCTGTTGACTCGTCAGCTCCAAGTGACGCTAGCCAACGCGGTTTGCCCCGTGACATGTCCTTCCAATAGAGGAGTTCATTAGTGTTCTCATGAGCCTTCCACCAACGGGAATGCCACTTTGCTCACCATCCTGACAAGAGGCGGAAGACTGGACGGTGGTTGATAAACGAAATGCCGACTCCACTACTCCAACCTCCTGATCCCTTGTGTCATTTCAGTGTGGTAGTTGTGAGGCAGAATCCCGTTGGAAGGTAGGGTTCGGTACGCAATTTCAAGACAGCCGGGCTGTCTTTGTATTGTGTATGCTGCACCCATCGTTTTCCTGTACAGGAATTCAAAAATATGTAACAATTAGCGATTTAGGGTTTAGGGTTTAGTCGTTACATTCTGTATCAAAGTTACATGTTTTGTGTATTAATATAAAACGATGTTTAATTACATTTTGAATTACGTTTCTTGTTGCGTTATGGTTAATAAACGACAATTGAAAAACAATTAAAGACTTTTAGAAGTTGACATTTTTTATCATACACATTGCGTTATGGAAACAATTAAACACATAATAATAATTGATAAATAAAAAAGTTGACATTTAATAAAACGTTATAATATACCCATTTAATAAAATTAAACACATAATAATAATTGATAGATAAAAAAGTTGACATTTAATAAAACGTTTAATAATATTTCTAAAAAATTGGCATTTTATAATATATACAATTCGTTTTATAAAAAAATTGACATTTAATAATACTTATTAAAAATTGGCATTTAATAATATACATAATTTATTTCATAAAAATATGAAGTTTTTATAATACTAACACAATTTTTTATAACAACATTTTATAAAAAAAAATTTAATTTTCTTAATATTTCACAACTTCCTCATACAAATACCATATCAAAATAAAGTTCCTTACACCTCAATCATTGGCTGACACCCAATAATTGGCATTAGTTAGATGGTAGGGACCATTTTCAAACGTATTGGGCAATGAGGTGCGTATGGGTGGGGCCAGTTTGAGGCGTATTGGGCAATGAGGGTCATTTAGGGTTAGCGGGTGTGTAAATACTTTTGTGGGGGGGGGGGGGGGGGTTGTCGTTTTCTTGGTTGCTTCTTTATCTGAAGCTTACACTGCCAAAGTATTAGGCCCAAAAGACATTTTCTTGAAAATTAAAAAGGGTTGGAAAAAACCAATAGTGACTAGCTTTTAAACTGTGGGGTATGAGGCTTGGGTTGGGGTGTGGGTTGGCTGAAAACGCCCAAGCCACCACTCCGAAGGCTTGGGTTTAGGCGTGGCCCCTTTGGCGTGGGTTTGAAGCCAGGCGTGTGGCGGGCTAGCAAGGTGACATGACGGGCTCTCAATGGCCAAACCAAACTATCCATTTCACATGCCCCCATGTGTCAACTCATGCCCCCAACCCAAGCCCCACCATACCCCATGGGCGTGGGTTTTTTTTCCCATTCCACGTGTCAACAAATGCCCCAACCCATGCCCCAACCCAAGCCCACCATACCCCACGGTCTTACATGATTTTGCTCACTTTGGGCATTGCCTTCTTTTACACACTTTCTATTGGTATAACCTCCATTTTGGTAGTTAATTCATGGGCAGTTTGGTTCATAGGGGCTATCACTCTTTGAATCCCAGTTTGCTGCTTTTACATCGCGGCCCTTTGGATGGTAAGTTTGATTGTTTCAGTTTTGGAAGATGGTTCTACGGGTCTTAAAGCAATTGGGAGGCAGGCCTTCAGAGCTAATGAAAGGCAAAAGACTACAAGCATCATTGATTCATTGATAATGGTTCTTTTTGCTATGATGGCTAATTTCCTTACAAGCTATAATCGGAGCTTGACCGCAGAGCTGGCTGTAACTATTCCTTTAACAAACGGATTCTATTCCTTGTTAAAACTCTTTATGTTTGTGGTGTATACCGTTTCCTATCATGAATGGAAAACCAGCCATGAGGAGAAGGAAGGGAAAGGCTTTTACCTTCCGGTTGCAACTGGTGACGTTTAGTGCCATCACGGTTTCTGCCTTCGCCTATATAGTACTAATAAAGGTTCTGATAAATTCTTTTATGTATCAAACTGTTGTTAAAAGTATCATGATCTCTACAGATAAAGATGAACTTATAAATGTATTGTGACGTGACTTAATTTTACCAAAATAATATACTCTTATTAAATAGCTAGAGCCTTTATGTATCCTGGAACAAATACAACAGGAAACGAAAAATAGTGAATCGTTGCAAAATAACAATTAGCATGCTAAATGCACTCACAAACGCATTAAAAACCCTTATTTTTTTACATTTATTTTAATAATCAAATTATTTTTATAATAAGTCCATTTTTTGTTATCTTATTATTAAATATATGGTTAATTACCCTGATGGTCTCTATGTTATGCCTATATTGCAAGTTTGGTAATTAAGTTTAAAAAATTACATGTGTGGTCTCTATGGTTTGCATTTTGTAACAAATATGGTCCTTCACGTCGACGGTCGTTAAACTTTTATGTTGTGTGTTGGACCTACCAAACCCTTACCTACATCCATCTCTCTCTCTCCCAAACAAACACCCACGTTCCCTTTCTCCCTCTTTTGTTTTCGGGTTGGTCGTATCCACGTATCTGGCTACACCGGCACCCCACCACCCCAAAGCGCCCCCTTGAGATGAACTGAACTCTTTCCAATATATTTAGATAACATTCTCTACATATGAATGACCAACCAAACTCTGTCCATTGAAAATTTAGTTAGTCTACATTTCTAATTAGACTTTAATAAAAACGGTTAGTCTCCAAACGTGAATGTAGGCCCGGATATCGATCTTGAATAATGATGATTTCTTGTTATGAATGCAATAACAAGTGTGAAATCCAATTTATAGCACCAAACCAAGCATTAAACAATCAATAAACACAATGATATACTCAATAAACTTTCATTTATTGATTTAACAGAGTTTGGTTACAGATTACAGACGCAAAGCTCCCAATACACTGTCTCTATCCACACCTTTTCCAAATGACAACTGCTATTTATTTATAGTAAACAATAGCAGTGTCACGCCCTCAAATTCCACATGCAGGGTTTTACCGTGAGGCGTGTGACTGACCAGTATTCAACCACTAATCATGTTAAACCAATTATTAAAGTTATGAAATAAACAGAATCAACACGATTAGTGATCAAAGTTTAAATGTCCAAAACAACATTTAAGTTTACAACGGAAGCAAAGTTTTAAAATCCAGACACAATTCAAAAACCACAAGATCACAGCATAAGTAAAGTGTGAAGTATAATAACCCACGACACTCCTCAAATCTCAAGCCTCCACGCAACTGTACCTAGCGACTTGCAAACCATGCAATAATGTGTCAACATAAAGTTGGCGGGTTCACAATTTTAGTTAAGCGTAAAGCGTAAGCGTGAGTTCCCATGCAAAGCGTTATAAGTATGACTCGGGTGGCTAACCCTCATCAAGGTAACTAAAATATTTATACCGAATGCTAACAATATAGTTTTTGTTCCCTCATCATGTTTATCCGCATGAATGCAATGAAGTGTATGGTAGTAGCAGTGGTCAACCACGTCCTGATATGGTTGCCGTTTTAGTTAAATTGTGTACACTTAAATTCTACACGTAAGTACCACGTAATATGCATCACGTTGACACTTAGTTAACCGTTTATATGGTCATGAGTAGGTCTACACCTCATGTCATGTATTATGTTTACATAGGTTTCAAATCATGCATTGCCGTTTCATACCAACTATCACAAGCAATCACAAACACAAACATCATGTTTCAGCTTACATAGTTGTAGATAAGTTTTTGAGCAGTTTTCCGAAATTTATTTAAAATAACAAACGGACTCAGAAAATTATGATATTCGTATGAGACATGTCATTCAATACACTATGACTTATGTAATTTTTGCATGACCTAATTATTCAAAGAAAAATCAATAAAAACCATTTAGCACACATAGTCTGATTTGACACATTCTGGCGACAGTTTATGGCAAAATTTATTTAAAAATCCTGGTTAACTCTTTTAACGAAAATTCTAGCTGTAGCATGTCATGACCTCAAAAGTATACCTGCCGTAAAAAATTCCAAGTATTATCTCCGAAGCTAGACCAACTTATAACATTCGTAATAGGATGCAAATTCTGTCAAAAAACGCTGCTTGAACCGTCAATCCCGTAAAATTCTTTTTACCGAATTAGAGTCGTCAAAATTTAAGAACCCAGTGGGATTTCAAGCATGTTTCAAAACACTACGTTTTAGACTCAAGAACCAAACGTTTTCATGAAGTTATGACCCCGTTATAGCCAACACAAGTTGGCAGTAAATTTCTAATAGATTGTATGTGCTTTCAGCTTTCAACTAA
>JARYGA010043276.1:0-99971 GCA_030545235.1 Helianthus tuberosus
AAACGCGTGATACAACATCTGCACGGTCATGAGACTTCTGTCCTGATATGAGAGATACCATGTCTTCGATTTCAGGCCATTTTGGGTTAGCTGTAAATGTTACAAACAGGTCGGGGTTCCCAAAAGCACGACACAGAGCCATGGCGTCTTGGTAATTTTGGATCATATATCTTGGACTGCCCGTAAAGGTTGCCGGCAAAACTATACGTTGTCCGATAGCCTCAGCATTTGTATCCCCACGCGTCACAGCGTCACAAACATTATGATAGAGTTCAACGCGCAGCTCATTTTGGTTATTCCTCATCCAGCGCAACCTTTGTTCTTCGATGGCCGCGTATGAGTCAACCAAATATTGTTGGAATAAACGACCGCCTCTTAACAAGGTGGTGCCTTCATTGTTGCGATAATGGATTCTGTAGCAGTAGTATTCCCACATCGTGACACATTGTCGTTTAGTCGCCCGACGTTCGGTGTTGTCATGGTAGCGTATTCTCTCGTGAAACCCGGTCTCTCCGTACGGAAACAATAACGGATACTACAAAGGCATGTAAAGCTGATGTAATTCTGATATCCATTGAAGCGCGCCGTTCTTTGTACTGACGATAACATCACGTGGCTCGGTGTTTTCCCCAAAGTCGTTTGTGATAAGAACAGCAACTTCAGACACATTAGGGCGATTGTACTGTGGATTGTTTATTATTTGGCCTAGTAAGCGTAGCTGAAAATTGTTGCTCTCATTCTGAGTGCACCAGTCGCGCGCCATTCGGAAGGCGTTAGTTAAGAACTGTGGTTGTCTAACATTCTGATGAGAGACGCAACAATTGCTTCATCACATGTGTTGTGACAATGGGTCTGGCCAAACAAAGCAGCTATACGGTTTTTGACTTCGTTTTGCGTGTCGTAGAAATATAGTTGAGCATATCTGGGTTGTTCACCTTCAACTGGCAACATGGCTCCTATTCGGTCGTAGTTCTGACCGCTTATTCGGAAGATGTATAGGCTTCGACCACTGTTTATAGCATGATCAATCTTTCCCCCAAATGATGTGAAACAGAACATGCTATTGTACACACTAATATGTTCTCTGAATCTAACTGTCTCCGGGTCGTTACAATCAAGTAATGATCTTAATGGTTCAGGAGCATCAAGAAGGCGAGCAAGCAAAACCTTGCCATCCTGGCAGCACGAAGAGAAAGTCGTCCCATCAGACGACTTTGTATTTTTATTCCTCTCTTCATACCACATGATCGCTGCACAATTATGGCATGTGAAGGTTGGACGGCCAAGGCTTTGGTACTTAACATGCGCACCTATAATATTTGTAGCAGGTAAACTTAGTACAACGTACGGATTGAGAGCAGCGTATCAAACAGCAGAGTAAAGTCAGATGCAAAAGGGAACAAAACGTGCATCGTAAGAAAATAGGGTTGGACAATACCTGTTGATGCAAACGCTGCCCTACGTGGGGTGTGAATACGAACACCTGGTAACATAATAAAATATGGCAATGTTATTCCTATGCTGGATGATAGACGGGTAAAAGCATAGTCGGGTACAGGGTAGTGATGGATCTTTACCTTCTGTTTTTTAGGGCGAGAAGGACGCAGACGCGATGGGCCCACTACATTCTGATGAGAATTCTGTGGTGTGCAGGAAATATTGTCTGAAAAAAACGTAATAGTTACGGAAATGATAAAAGGAGAGTAGTAAACATCGTAGATAACGGTGTAGACCTTGGGCAGATACGGAGGAAGAATATGTTGTTGGTGGATATAAAAAGGCCGCATCTGCACTGCATCGCTCCGCATGATGTTTTTACCTGTAACATATGTTAAGAGAACAACTATTATGTAGGGCTCGTAGTGGGATGAGGGATAATGTAAATGTGCAACCCAAAAAGTATGAATAGGCATATTGCGTCCCAGAGGGACGTTGACGAGGAAATATGGGGACGACCTTTTATTGATTCTCCTGTGCCCACTCTAGTGGTAGTACCAGTGGCCACTGTAACAGCTGGCGGTTGTATTTGAGTGTCACCTGTAACAGACACAGAATATGCAGATAGAGTAAACACAACAGATAGGGTAGGCCCACAGTATGTCACGGCCTTCCCACCAAGGCCCACATAATTACGACTTTGTATATGGATAGAATGTTTGCTACCCACGATGCTAGCATCGCTGCAGCTGTTAATCAATGTAAGACCGAAATATGTTTGTATCTTTCCGTCAGACAACGTATGGGAACAAAGGCGGGCTTGTATCGAATTACTAACCACACCAGGAGCAGCAGGCCATAACCTGCAAACCTTGTCTTTTATGAGGGAACAGGAAGGGGTAGAATTCAGTATTTAAAATTCCATATGCGGGGTCGGGGGTAACACTGTAATTAAAAGTTTCATACCTCTGTCTGTTCCAGCCTGGTCAAGCAGTCTTAGCCCACAAACATATTGGATCAACCCGTTAGGCATAACACGTGAATGTGTATGAAAGGCGAAAGAGGCTTCGAGCATCACGAAGGGGCGCACAGGCAGCTGCATGTTGCATACAATGTCCATAATACATCGTCCAAAACGAAGCATTCATACATGTCCTCGCGGGGGGGGGGGGGGTAAAACAAAGCCAGTAGATGTGAAGGAAAAGGCACAGAATATACCGCAAATAACTCTTAAAGAATGCATGTTAAAGCTGGTTTAAATATTATATTTATTGTTGGGCACGCGCCTGTTTTTTTACCCAAATAACAGATACAGGCACAGTCAGACGGAAAAGGTCATATATCATAAGGTATTTGTTTAGCACACGTCATAATTTGCTTATTTCGTTGTTGATTGTAATGCAGACTTCCAGGTAGGTGTTCACGAAGATTGTAGAATGATACGGTTATCGCTTGTACATTTGCATTCATCTATATGCTTTATTCAACATCTTAGATAAAAATTCATGTAGGTCTTATATGATTCCAAAACTTATTTTACGTTGTTCATTGGTATTATTCTATTGGAGGATGCATCATTCTGAACAAACATTTATAGAACCCTTTTAGGGTGATTGAAAGTTATATGTGACTTTAAAGATGTAACAAAAGGGTTGGTTAAACGTATTTGGAAACGTATGTTCGTAGGTGGCATATTATGATCCTATTTGGACTCTACCATTGTTTTTTAGGCGGAGTATTTTCGTTCGTTGTAAATATGTGGCTGAATTTTTTTAACAAATCCAGAGAGACTGGTAAGGCGGAAAAATAACATATATCGTGCAATAGAAAAACATCACAGTTTTGGTGTGGGCACAAGTCATAGGTGGCGCCACATTATTTGAATCCATAAAAGAGAAAGTCACAAGAGCGCAAACACTTGAAGAAGATCAAAAATGACCATCGCCATATCAGCGGGAACCCTTCTTAGCATCCCCACTATCGTCTACCACATCGGTAACATTCACACGGTCAACGGACACCCCATCATCATCGTCATCCGATTCTTCAACGTATCTGCAAAGAAACATGGGAATGCATGTATTGGCGCAAAGTTCCAACATGTAAACATTCGAAACAGGGGACGATTGGTAGGTGTAACTTACAACTTTCTAAGTTTGCGTCCAGTTCCGGGGGTCGGGGGCGGGAGGTTCGAACCACGCTTTAGGGAGCCAGATGGTATTGCACCCAAATCCGACGCAACAACATTAACGCTCCCATCTGTATAATCCATACCAGGGCCAACAATCTTTGCGCAATTGAAGCTCTCATATTCTCCATAACGGTAGTATGTATGGCTCTTAATCTCAAAAGTGTGTTTTGTTCCAATAAGGGCGTCGAGGGCGGAGGGTAGTATGGGAGCATCAATAGAAGTATCATGCACACCAAATACAAACCTGAAAAGTTATCGTAGCAAATTCACATATGCTTCAAAACCACCTTGCAATGAGTAGTGCGCATACCTTCAACTGTTCCTCTACCAAGGATTTTGCGGTCCTCTTAACCAACTGCTCAGCAACTTCATCAAAGAGGGTGACAACGGTGCTCATCGTTCCATCAGTTACATCCGCCTGAATCCGAAACCTAGCAGGGTATAGTAGATTAATAACAATGGTACGGCGGGGCCAAAATTCTTTGGCGGTGAAGGTAGAAGGGCACCAAATCACCCCGGACAACAAAGAATCATGGCATCATATGGGAAGGGGAACAAAGTAATTAATTTATGCATGAGATGTTGAAGTATATACCTCATCCTTGGATAGTCAACCTTGGATTTGCACGCCTTGCAAATGAAGTAACCGTCCTCTCTCGTTAGTCCCTTACGACACTGGCTACCGGAACACGCGAAAAGATACCAGCTGTTCTTGGTTCTAATAGACGTAATCTCTACAACGTTCCGGAAAAGGATGGCCTGCAACGAACAAAATACAAGGGCTAGTTCAGCGAGGCAAACAGGGTGTGGGAGGGGGGTGTATGTACGGTGTTTCCACACATAGTAGGCCCATAGGCAGGTTATGTCGGCGAGGGTAATCCCTATTTCCGCACACTTGGTAGGTTAGACAGTTCTGTTTAGTAGGGGATCAATAAAAAATCAAGAACCTTAGATGTTTCTTGGGAAAAATTTTTTTTTGATTAAAAGTTGAAGAAATGAGATTGGTGTGAGCCCAACGGTGGTGGTTCACGGTGGTGATGCGGTGGCGCCGGCGATGGTGGTGGTGGTGGTGAATCTTGAAATTTAAAGCATATGCTAATTATGATCTTGTTTGTTTTGGACAAAATAAAGGTTGTATTCACATACTCTGGTCATCCTCTGATGTTTTAATTTAAGGCTGGTGAAGATGGAATGAGGTATTAATTAACTTCAACAAACTAAAAAAAATACAAAAGTTAAAAAAAATAAAAGAGGCTATGAGAGTTTATTAAATTATATTCTATAAAATTTAGTATGTACGAATGGTTTTAATGGAGAGTGTGTGTACCAGTTCAGCGTTTATTCCCCCACCAACCCAAGCCAGCACCACCATGTTGCCGTTACCATCACAACAACACACCCTTTGTCAAATATATAGTTTTGAACCTATGAAAAAGGTTTTGTTTGATTTAATTTGTAACTATCAACCAATCATTAGGATGATTTAAAGTTCATAAAGTTGGTTAATCATTTCTTTTAGTTTCTTGTTAGCTGCTAAAGCCAGTTTTTTTTAGAAAAGGGATTGGTTATTGAATCGGTTAAAGTACTGGTTTACTGGTTGAATCGGATTAAAATGTTTTTGTTTGGTAGATACATGCTCTTTTCTATCTATTAAAGGTCTTGATTTCAAACAAAAAGATACGCCATTATTAAGCTAGCGCAACATTTCCCGGTAAACATGACTATACTATACAGTTTGCTTTCAATTTTATATTATTGTGTACACCAGCATGATAAATGAGCCAGTCATACGTGGCGCGAGACTTTTAAAGGCAGTTCAAATGTAACATTAGGGGCAACATTTTTTTTCCCAAAACCCAACCTTGTTCAAACTCTCTTATGTAGGTATAAGGGGGGAGACGAATGCAAACAGCCAGTTGGGATAAATACCTTCTTTTTGGATTTGTCGGCACGAACTCTGTCCACAAGCTCTTGTAGGGTACCAACACAGACCACATCCTCGGTGACTGGAGCGCTAGTATCTCCAATAGCAACGCAGCTGGGAAGCATAGTTTCATATTCAGCCAGAGCAATAAATGTATAAAAACAGATAATTAAAGTGTGTGTGACAAAGGCTGTACCAGTACCTAACAGACGACTTAAAAGTTTGCAGTGCAGGTACCTCGGAGGAATCAATGAGCATAGTTGACGATGAACTGGACAAACCAAGGACGCCTGCATTGTGTTAAGTTAGGTAAAGAGTTTTGAAGTAGTACGCATAATAATTCACGTGTCGAAAAACAATCGTACCCAGGTAAAACTTTGCACTCATGGAAGTCAGGATTAGAGAATAGACAGTCGGGTTTTCGTCCTTCTTCTTAATCATAGTATCACCCAGATGACCCCACAGCGTCACTCTAACTCGGCGATTGCTGTGAGAATAAAAAAAAGGCTAAAAATTTAAAGACTTAAGTTAGGGAAAAAGAAAGACCAAACGGACAATAACGATGAGGCACCTACCGTTCGTTGGTTAGGTTGAACTCAACCGCGCGAGCACCCGATGCTTTCACAGACTGCGGCCCCACCTCAGTAACATATCCGATAACATCTGCAGTGCAACGAAAATTAGTCTGAATTAGAAATGTGTCTAATAGTCTAACCGAGCCAAATTTGAGCCAAATTCAACTGAATAAACTAATTTATTCGGTTCAGTTATCTGATCAAACCAGTTAATATCTGGTTTATTCGTTTTCATCCAGTTTGGTTATCCGACTAAGCAAGATTTATGGAACCCGGATTCTGAATTTATATTCGGATACGGTTAGGGACCGAACTAAAAACCGAATTCACCATTCGTTCGGTTGTTTCTCGTACGGATATGGTTTGGTTTTTGGGTTTTCTGTTTCAATGGTTCGCGTGCATGCAAATTTTTACTTGGAAGAATAATGTTTAAATGTTCCAACTTCTAAGAGAATTTTTAATGCACTTGAAGGTTGAAGGAGAGAGAACGTATCACCAGAGAGTAGCTGCTATTCTACACCAGATTGAAGCCGAGGTTAGTGCTAACAATCTGCTTGAGGTGGCAGTTTTGTCCCGTATATCCGGTTTTGTTTGTGTGATGATGTGAACTTCTTGATAGATGGTCTCTGATAAACAAAGGAGAGAATCGGCCCCACCTACAGTACCGTCCAGTCTTATGTCGGATAAAACAAAGTACTTTTTGGCCGAGGTAATTTCCCATTTCTCTAATCGTACCATATTTATATGTTGACCGTTGTTCAAACATCAAACGCTATCAGGTCAAATGATGACAAATGAAAGAAAGAACCTTGTGGATCCAAAATCCCAAATCAATACCATTAATGCATTTTTAATGATAACGGTGGCAAAATAATAAATAGGTTTACCTTGTTTGAGGAAAATGGAACATGCAATCTAATGAAATGGGCCATTCTTATGAATTTTCTTTCTGAAATGTCAAGTGAGACGTAAATGTAGCAGGCCCTACCTAATTAATTAAATTGTGTTGATGTTATGCAGGCAATGCATAGGTTTGAAGCTTCTTCTGATAAGGAACTAAGCTTGGCAATTGGTGACTATGTTGTAGTGAGAAAGGTTACTAAAATTTGCACTTTGCAGTTCTACGAACGGGTCATTTTGGGGTGTATTTTATGTCAATTAGGTAGAGTGGTTAAGATCGCAAAGTGCAGGCCCTACCTAATTAATTAAAATTTGCACTTTTCTGAACAAAACCACCTGAGGTTCTATGAATTAAAATATACTTTGGGCGACTTTCAACCCATTTGACCACTTTGTTGTAGCTATTCCTTGATTTGATTGGTGAAAAATTTAACATAACCTAAATCAATCAGTTTATAAAATAAATGAATGGGTCAATAGATAATTGTGTAGCTCGTCTAAAACTTAAATACGGTCCTCACTGGCTTGTGCAAAGGCAGAACTGATGGCTTGTGCAGGGAAATCTGCAGTTTAACTGGTTTCCTCACTGGTTTCTATTGTATAAATAGATAATTGTGTAGCTCGTCTAAAACTTAAATACGGTCCTGCCCATGGCCACACTACAACATAGGTAACTCTCACCCTTTTAACCCCCGTATCCTTTCCCTTTTACGAGTTTCATCGTTATTGAAAGTCTGCTATTTGGTTAGCACAGGGAGGTGTGATGCATTGTACCGCCCGGAATAACATTGCACACTACTTCTTTGACAAGCTCAAAGAGGGCGGGATATATTTACTCAAGGGTTTTATAGTCCAGAGCACCGATCAATACCGGATTCTAAAAGACAGCCCCTTTGTTATCGGGTTGAATGGCTCCACGACTGTTAAGAGGGTTGACGATGCCAGTGGTTCATTTACGCGCTACCTGTTCTTACTTACGGCGTTTGAGGACCTCGAACCAACAGAGGGCAAGTATTTTGTAGGTATGTTTACTCTCCTCATGCTGGTGTAACGGTTGTTTGCTTTTCTTATATAAAAAAATGGTCTAATAAGTACTCTAACCTTTATTAGACCATTTTTTTATATAAGAAAAGCAAACAACCGTTACACCAGCATGAGGAGAGTAAACATACCTACAAAATACTTGCCATCTGTTGGTTCGAGGTCCTCAAACGCCATAAGTAATAACGGGTAGCGCGTAAATGAACCACTGGCATCGTCAACCCTCTTAACAGTCGTGGAGCCATTCAACCCGATAACAAAGGGGCTGTCTTTTAGAATCCGGTATTGATCGGTGCTCTGGACTATAAAACCCTTGAGTAAATATATCCCGCCCTCTTTGAGCTTGTCAAAGAAGTAGTGTGCAATGTTATTCCGGGCGGTACAATGCATCACACCTCCCTGTGCTAACCAAACAGCAGACTTTCAATAACGATGAAACTCGTAAAAGGGAAAGGATACGGGGGTTAAAAGGGTGAGAGTTACCTTTATATCACTGACGACATAGTCGGTGCTCATGTAGCGTCCATTGACACTTGTGACGTCCCACTTTCTGCAAACCATAACCGTGATGGGGCCGGTACTCCCTTCACGGAGGTCAGCAAGGACCATTTGGTTGCCAACACCAATTCTCGATGTATTCACACTAAGAGAGCTAGCCATGATAGTAGAGTAGCAAGTCTGAATATGGGCCTACAACAATGGCGGCACAAGTTTTTTTTAAAGTTAGCACATAATAGTTAAAATTACAATTTTGTCCCTAATTCAAAATAAAATCTTGGTTTTGCCCTTAGCTAAAAATTACGATTTTGCCCTGTTTAAAATAAAATTATGGTTTTGCCCCAGCTATGGTCCTACCAAATTACGATTTTATCCCCACTTAAAAATTATGATTTCGCCCAGTTAAAAATAAACTTTTGTTTTGCCCACAGCTTAAAATTACGATTTTGCTCTCAGTTCATAAAATTATGGTTTTGTACTCAGTTCAAAATATGATTTTTCCTCAATTTCAAAATTACAATTTTACCCCAGTTCAAAATTGTAATCTTGCCATCGTTTTTTTTCTTTAGACAAAACTATGATAGTGTTTTATTTTACTTGATTGACTCAGTGTAGTTTTTATTCGTGCCAAACACCTGCCTAGCACTCGCTAATTGGTCCTAACAAATTATTGTTTTACCCCAAACTCTAAATTATATGCTTGCCATCGTTTTAGTTATTTTTTGGCAAAACTATGGTAGTGTTTTGGTTTAATTGGTTGACTCGATATATTTTTTTGTTTTGAGATCGTTTTATAAGTAGCATGTATAAGTAACCGAAATAAAGGCGTACATGTTATTAAACTAAGAAATATTCGGTTTAGCACCCCGCAAGCAACGCGGGCGACGCATAACACTAGTATATTACTAAATGAAATTGAAATGAATAGTGATTTTAATATTATAATAATAGTTATCTTCTTTACTTTTTAACTTTAATCCATTTTTTAATATCAGGGTTGGGATAAACTTGGTGTCAACCGGTATCGAACCAGTACTGGTATCGAAAATATCGAGACGGTTCTGTTCGGTATCAATACATGAAGGTGAAATCCGGCACTATATATTAATAAATGAATTGAAATGAATAGTGATTTTAATATTATTACTATACTAGTGGGAAACCCGCGCGTTGCGGCGAAGTCAACAATTTACAGTGTTGTACTCATTTTCCTTTTGTTTATCAGTTGTTTCGGTTTTTTTGTTAGGCTCTCAATTACTTAAAAGAATTGGTAATAACATCCCGCAAGTTGCCGTAGATCAAGCCATTTTGACCCGTTCCATAAATATTACCCACTTGACCCGTTCAATAAGATTTACTCATTTAACCCGTTGAAAATGGAAACATGAATTTGAGCCTATCATGAATCTTTATTGCATAATTAAAAAATAGCAATAATGTCCCCATTTCATTTTTCATTATCTGCAATAGCATAAAGTTTCATTCTCCCCTTAACATCATTGTTAGCCGCTTATTCACGCAAATTTGAAATAAAATCTTTATGTCTCCACATTTAATGGACTCATGGCCATTTTGTTAGCTTTACAATTTGTTGTTGATGTGGTGAATGACAAAACAAACTTCTTCACTTCACTTCAGTCCCACTACACATTCACAAAATGATAGTTACTTACATATAAATACATGTTTAAAAAATAATATCATCCAATTAATCATGCAAAACCTACATTTTCTTCGTGAGATCTATTGAAAGATTTAATGAAAAAATGACTTGCAGAGTCACAGTTCATGTTATAGCATAACCTTTTCATCTGATAATCAACTTTCGCAAACGGAAACCATCAAACTTCACATATAATCAATTTTATAACTTAACATGTACTTTGATGTCTATTGGCAAATATATATATAGCATTGATCCACAAATTTCAGCATACATGTGATGGATGATGCTTAAAAGTATGATGGATGAGGCTTAAAAGTCCTAAAAACTATTAATAATTTAAAAAAAAAATCCGTTAGTAAGAATAAAGTAAAACCTTGTCTAACTTCCTAGTCTGAGTGTAGAATTTAATGACGGGTAGAGTATAAGCTTCAAACACTATTAAGGCATTCCATTGTGGTATCAATGTTATCATCGACCTGCCCCTTTCACAATCATAAGAGTTGGATATATTTTGCATATTTATACATAAAACTAAACTTTAAGTTGGAAAATGGAAAAAAAAAAAAACTAACCTGGTACAATGACGAGTGAACGTCCAGCTGGTTGCAACAGCCTCCTATATCACTTTATTCAATAGTTAGATTACAATGGTAACAATATTGTGTTTGTAACCATAATCAACATGTTTGTTACTTTAAAAACCTCTTTCGAAATAAACAAAAGAAGTGATTTGAGGGTGAACCAAACTTACCAACGAGCTGATTATATAAAAATAATAACTATAATTAACATAAACTAATTAATAAAAACAAGCCGAGCTTGAGCATGGAAAACGACCCACGAGCTTAGCTCAAGCTTTAGAAACACAACTCGAACCACGCCTAGCTCGGACCTGAGCTCGGGCTCGGCTTGTTTGCACCCCTAAACGAAACCATACTAAAACCGTTATTTTTCGTTAAGTTCACATTTCTAATATTTTGAACGTTCAACAAAACCAGACTATCGACATTGTTTAAGGTTTGTATCGCAAATTTTGAAAAAAAAATGAAATATTTATCTAGTTCATGGTCTGGTTTGGGGCCAAACTTGTTCTAAACCAAACCTTGATAGGTCCAACCAGTTTAAAATGGTGCAGAGATTGATACCCTTATTCATTAACTTTTCAGACAAGTGTTCGGTTAAGTCCAATTCCAACTCCATGCACATGACTTTAAGTACACTTTCAGAAGTTTATGCACAATGTTCATAAATTTTAAATCTGGTCATCTATAAAAATTGAGTGTATAATACCAGCTCTATGAAACCAACGACTTCAAATCATGTGACTATATATAACATTACCTGAGTTGTCACTAATGAGGAATCAAGGATTTTTTTTTATTTAGATAATCAAATGTCACATAAAAAGAGATAAACATAACCCTAATGGGCCAATCACACTGGACGGGGCCCAAATGATTCAAATATCACATATAACTTACCAACATATACGAATGGTGATAGAGAATTAGAGACAACATAGATCTGCATGTTAACACCTACAAACTGTTTGCATGGAATACTTATATTTAAATAAGAGAGAAAGAAAGGAACGAACAATATAATTCTTCATTCTTTGGAAAATTGCGCGATTTGTAAGCATAACACTAAGCCCATTCAGGCTGGGTAAGCACAATGTCAGAAGCACTCCTTGCAGCATCTGTAGCATCAGCAACAACAATTCCGATGTCGGCCTTCTTCAAAGCAGGGGCGTCGTTCACACCATCTCCAGTCATGCCACAAATGTGTTTTGTTTCCTGGCAATACAATAACAGAAAAAACGTTATCTACAATCAAAAGGATAAAGTCAACAGCCGCAGGCTATTCAAACCAATACAAGTTGCTAATAAGTAGCATCAAAAAACTTTTCAATAGTTACCATTTTGAATACTTAGCTAGTGTCTCTTGTAAATTTTTGGGTTCCATCCTATCTGTATGATGTAATTTCTTCCTGAAAGTAAAAATAAATTTAAATATATATAAAGAAAACATTTAAAGATATATTAGATATGATGAAACAAAAGGCATTTGTAGAGGTATAATTCCGGTTCCTGGATTTTATAATCTAAGTGGGCTTTCTTTAATCTAAGAATTGTGCCAGTCTACCATTCTACTTAATCATGGTTGTTTTAGAGTAAATATTATGCTATGTTGCCGTTCAGCTAACCTAGTTGACACATTAGACATGTTCGACCCATTCGACTCGGTCCCCTGCTTCTTGTGGGTTTAATAATCTACTGACCAAAGTTTAAACTGCTTGATGCCCATATTTTCAAGTAACTATAACCACTTCAAGAATTGGGAATTATAATAAAAAGATAGGTAAATCTACATTTATCTCAACAATTATGCTCAAGACTGATAATTGCAACTCCATACATCTATTATCAGTTTAATCGTGCATCCAAACACCCCGCCTAAAACTGCTTGTTATCTTCATACTGCCATAACACAACCTGCATTTTCAATTAACATAATTTACCAAACAACATCCCAAATTAAACCCTAAATTCCAAAATCCCATTATAAATTTCAACAAAAATCAAAACAAATATCCGAAAAGTGAGTAACTACTGGTTGTTTCACAGCTACCACCATTACCAAACAACATCCCAAATTAAACCCTAAATTCCAAAATCCCATTATAAATTTCAACAAAAATCAAAACAAATAACCGAAAAGTGAGTAACTACTGGTTGTTTCACAGCTACCACCATTAGGGTTTTCTTCTGAGATCAATTTTTTTACCAAACCCCACAATGCTTACATTGTCAGACCGAGCAGCGGAGCAAGTAGCAGCGCTGATCGCCGACGAATCAGCGGGGGGATTTTTCCGGGTCTGCGATGAAAGTGTCTGGTTTACTCTAAATGAAGATGTAAAGTGGGTGAAAATAATTACCTTCAAACGGATATCATCATCGCCGCCGCCTGAAGACTCCATCGTCCTCTCTCTCTCGATTTCCTGGTCACGAATCGCCACCAGTTGGTTGGACGACAAATGATTCATTTACCTGGTATATATTAGGGTTTTTTAGAAGGTGAGACCCTTCCTTGGCCGGCTTCCTTGTGAAATTCCAAGACTAACCCTGCAGGCGTCTTAAAATGCCTATTGAGTTTCCATTGTATGGCTTAAACTCTTTTGTACATAATGCTTCACAACTTGTAAAAATGATAAAATTACTTTTTTGTACGTCACTTTTCCTTTTTAATATATTATAGATATTACTATATGAATTGAAATAAATAGTGATTTTAATATTATAGTAATACATAGTTTTTTTAATATTTTTATTATTTTAATATTACTATAATAGTTATTTTCTTTACTTTTCAACTTTAATCCCTTTTTTAATATCAGGGGTTGGGATAAACTTGGTGTCAACCGGTATCGAACCAGTACTGGTATCGAAAATATCGGGACGGTCCTGTTTGGTATCAGTACATGAAGGTAAGAACCGACACTAATACAAAAAACGCCAAAAGTTGGTGCCGAATTGATATTGGAAATCTTTTGTTTCGGGAAATTCAGATACCCCGTAAAATTTTCTCATCCCTGATCACGGTTCCGTACGAACAACGGTATCGTAAAACTTTTTTTTGTTGATTTTCTTCAACTTTTAATTTTTTCTTTTTTTAGTTTCATGGGTAGGAATGAGCTCGGTGCCAACCGATACAGAATCGGTACTGATAGCGAAAATACCGGTGACGATACCGGTATATGAAGGTAAAAAACGGTAGTGAACCGGTACCAGAAACGCCAAAAGTCGGTACCGAATTGGTACTTAAGATCTTTCGGTTCGGCAAATTTGGTACCGGTACCCAGAACAATTTGCTCATCTCTGACCACGGGTTTCATACGAAAAACATCGTTACAATACAACTTTTTGGTTGATTTTCTTTCGGTTATCTTGTAGTGTTTTTTCTACATTTTCTTTTTATTCTTGTCAGCAGTTCCGTTCGCAACACGCTCGTAGTGATTTCAAAAAACATGTAAACAGAGACTAAATAACAAAAGAAATTCGCCGCAACGCGGCGAACTACTTTAAACCTAGTTAGTTATAATTTATATTGAAAAAATATAGTATTTTTTAATCTGTTGGTACTAAAGTGTTGAAATATGTCTTTTCTGATAAATTGAGAATTTCTTTTTGAACGGTTAGAATCTTTAACTTGTTATGTGAGAGATATCATACCTGAAGGGGTATGGTCCCAAAAACCCTACGCAAGCGCATATGACTATACCCTAACTTCATCCCAAAACATCTTAAATAAGATCCTGCGTGGCCGCCCAGTGGTTCTAAATAAGATTTGGGGACGAACAGTCTTCGATAACCATGCGCCGGAGGAAAAGAGAGACAAACATTCAACTAACACCCTTGCGCGGGCTCGCGCAAGGGTACAGTTAGGCTTGAAGATAAAATCCTAAACATCTCCGCGCGCTTGAAATCAAGACTTGAACAAAGGAATCTTTTCTATTATAACAGAATGGACCCGTGGCAAAGGCTCAATGATTTACAGCTGTAGATCTTCTAGAAAGCGTTAAATGCTCATCGTGACGTGGCATAATCTTAGACGCTCATCTAAATCACGATGATGGCATTAACTTGAAGGAAGATCTACACAAAACCACTTTCCGCGTGGTAACTCCCCAACCGTCGATTAGACCCACGATCCGTATGTATAGATGTGAAGTTAACAATTGACGGAAAGAAAATATAACTGCCAACGGAAAAGTGCTTTCCGTTACTCTTTCTGTTACACCATTTTCCGCCAAAAATTCGGTTATAAATAAGACACGAGGTATGATCTGACAAGTTACTCTCACTTACTCTCATGTATACTACTTCATCTTCTTCAAGATCACGGTACTTATTCCTACGCCGGAGGGTGGTCACGGAGAGAACCCCCATTCTTCCCGTGGCGAGTCTAACGGCTTTCTGTTTTGCAGTGATCACCGGAGAAGTAGTTCAACCAACCACCGAATCGACGAGGAGATTAACCCTTTTTATGCAGAGATAAAACCCCCGATCTGATTAACTCCGATCAATTTAGATCACTGTTTCTTCATTGGGGCCCACCGATTCTTCAATTCTCATTTTCATCTTCTCGGTCGATTGATTTCTTCTCTTTTGTTTTCAATGGCAGAAGCTCCGTCGAATCATCCACCAGGCCCTCGACCAGAGTACACAGGCAATTTTGCTCATGCTTCCCGTGTCGAGGGGATTGTGGAAGAAGCATCTGATGATAACGATGTTCAGAACAACGTTAATCATGAGAATGATCCTGTTACACCAGGAGTACAACCTGAAATCCCGATCAGCTCAATTTTACCTCCTGGCGAGACTCCAATCTCTTGGTACGTTAAGTCCCAAGGTGCGTTGAACGCCGTTTATGCACAGCTCTTTGAAGAAACTGCTAAACTAGCACCACATACGCATAGATCTGTAGCTCATGTGCGAGCTCCATCTGCACCTCGAGTGTTGCATTATGATGCACCGTGACACATATCGGTCGACGATACGGAAGTTTACTCTAAGTCCAGCACTAGATATGAATCTACTTACTCTAAATCTAGATGACGAGACCACCGTGAAGAACAATACTCTCAAAAACGCCAATCGGTTCATTCACGTTTGGGCCCGCGTTTCTTACAGAAGCGGGACACCCAAACTGATGAATACAACAGAACGTATAATAAAGACGATAACACAAGCGTTTTCAATCGAATACAGAGCGATCATGCATGTTACAAACCAAAAATCCGTGCGGTTTATAACCCAGAAGCGGAGTATGACTACAATCTAATTTATCGACCAGCGGAAGCTGCTGAAAACTCAAAGTTTGTCAGAGAGATTGCACTGGCTCCCCTCGAGTGGGAAAAATTACCTTCAAATGTGGGAAAGTGTAACGACCGTCTTAATTAATCAAGATTTTAGTAATAAGATACACATTTTAATGCTAAAATGTGTCTTCACAAAATCTTGTCATACTAACATTCCCATATGTTTACAACATTTCAAAAAGATATTTATAAATGTTTACATAATTCACTTTTAGCAAAACAACTCTAGATTTGACGCGGAAGCTTCATTTAACGTGTGTTCGGTTCTTGCTCACCGCTTGATCTTCATTCGGGACTCTTGACATTCACCTATGATCAAAACCAACTTAGAAGTCAGTTTTGATAGTTAAATAACAAGTACAAAAAGAAAATCGGGTCAAATAATCGAAATAAACAAAATAAAACAAAATTTTCAGCATTTAGGCCGTCGCCGCACGCGACGGCAAAAGGGCCTGGCCGTGGCGCGACGCCACGGTCTTGTTTCGACAGAATGTTGATGCTGGTGCTGGTGCTGCATATTCCCAGCATAACCCGATTTCACGGAAACGAGCATAACTCTCTCGTTTTTAATCCGTTTTACCCGATTCTTTTTCCTACGCATCCGTAATTTAATTCTCCATCTTATGGAGTTAAAATCCAACATCTGGCATAATAAATTTTGAGACTTCTAAGCCTTCGACTCATTACCTTTTTACCAAATTTTAACCCGTTTATGCATTTATCAAAAAACATATTTATTTGATCCTTATTTCACATGCACCTCTTCAATTCAATATTATCTACCATGTTAGGTTCTAATCACAGGTTTCTTACACAATTTTAAACCTGTTTTCGCTCGTATGCTTATTTTGACCCGTTAAGGGTATTTAAGTATATTTTAAACATGATTCGATTTCATTTGTATCTAGCTTTATATTTCCACATTTCTTACCAAGTAATCTTCCACCACAACTATGTTTGAGGTGGATTCAATGTGGAGATATATATATTCCGAGTTTTATCCCTCGGACTATCATTTTACGGCAAAGACCCATATAGAGTCATTTGACCCAAAAATTCGCATATTTCACTTTTTATACGTATTCCAAGTATCTATTTGATCACAAAACTCATTTCTAAACAACCTTTAAGGGTCGTTTGTTCAATTTCACTTATAAGGGCATTTTGGTCGCTTTTACCCCTCCTATTACGATGAATGACCTTTAAAGCCATGTTCGACCAAAATCCCACTTTTAAAACTATAATCTTGTTTAGAAACCATTATATTTCTAAAACACCATAATCATAACTCAATTTATTCGGTTTACCTCAAAGACAACCGAATATCTATATTTTATCCTTGTCTAACTCTTATAGAACCTCAAGTTCTACATAATGAGTTGAATCATTATACAAACCTGGCACGGATCAATAAATTAACCCGTTTCGATACCTTGCCTTAGTGGCCGCTAAGTAATACCGATGTAAACATCCATGTGCTTTTTATTCCTAAATCACTCAACTCGAAAAACCATTAGTCAATATTATCAAAGGGTGATATTTTCACCTTTTGACCCGTTTGGTCTAAATGACCATGAATCTTTATGAGATGTTATTTATTACCATCTTATCTATATGACTCGCTCCGGTTTACACCGTATAGTCTCTTTTACTTATAAATCATTTATCGATTCTTTTGACCCATTATAACTTACGCTATAAAGTGTCTTTCACAACTAACGGTTATTATCAACAAGTAACCAAAATACCGTTTTACCCTTATTATTTGCAATGGTTTACCTTTTAAGGTAACCATTTAAAAACTCGTTATCTTTTAGTCATTTCATGACTAAGTAACCGCATTAGCTCCTTTTTAACCATTCCACATGGTTTATGACCATTGTCTTTTGTTCCGGACCGCACTTGTCGTGTCGGAACATCATAATTTAAATAAGACTTATCATTCATAACCTATTAAATCATTAGGTATTAAATAATTAGAGTGTAAGCTTTACTTACCTCGTATCCGAGCTACGCTTTTCTTTTCCTTCTTTATTCGTTTGACCCATTTCTTCCCAAGCCTCCACCTTGCTCGTTAAGTGTCAAACTATCGTCATCATTCAAAGGTGGTTAGATTAATCATTAATAATCACGACTATTTCACCTTACGTATTTTCAATGTCGAAACTACCGTTCGACCTTATTATTTATTAATTCAACTTATCAAAAGTTAACTACTTTTGATCACATGATTTACACAATTAAGTCTAGATTAACTTTATGCTTTGAACCCTTATCAGTTCATACTTCGCATAATTTGTCATATTATTCAATTACACGCTTCTTTCAAAATTTCAACATATTAGTGTTCGTTTAGACATTTTAGCAAACACCTTGTTGGCATGATTTTCATACTTTCATAAATCAAGTTTCTCAACTAGTTATTTGCCAAGTTTCAACATCATTCACAAGTCTCTATGTCTAGCATGCATAACAACACCTAGACTTACTTCATAGGAATCAAATAACACCCAATTTATTATCAAGATTCTAGTGTTCATTATATTTCTACAAAACCCATTAAACACCTATAATGGATAATCATGAACTTCATGATTTAAACACTAATTCAACAAGTTTTTGAGTACGGTTTACTCCTAGACTTGTTTTCCTTACTAATTTCATCTAAGCATTCATAAATCAAGCTCAGATTTCGATTTCTAATGTTCATCAAAATTTCAAGATGTAATCAAAAGACAAAATTTAACATACCTCGTGATCCCTTCACTTAGGTGATCACTAATATAAGCTTGGATTTCGATTTGGTACTGATTTGGCCTTCCAATTTGATCGATTTGAGCAAAGCTAGGGTTTGAAGTTGAGAGCCCCTGGATTCTCTGGAGAGTTCGACCAGAACACACACTTAAAGTGTGTGTTTTAGTGTTTAGTATTTTTTATTAAATAAATCTTGTTTCAAGTTTGCTACATTTGGCCCATATACTTTACCCATGTTGCATATAATATGTTTTAACCAAAGTTTCACATAATTACAAGATTTGTGATTAACTAGGTTATTTATTTCCTACTTATTTTATCTTGTTTATTTTTAAGTCCCTTTAACTCAGGCCTTTTATATACTTTGTTTTCTCAAAAACTTTTATTTCCTTTTTATTTAATATTAGGTTTATTCCTAATATTTACCGGGTAAATTTTACCATTAACGGTACTTTACCCGTCTTTTAGTGTTAACGTGGTTTGATTACCAAACCCATTTTCGGGGTGTTACAGAAAGTTCAATGGATTGTCAGATCCTGATGATCACCTGCGCGTGTTCACCAGCTCGGGACTAGTCGGTGGATGGACACTGCCTATGTGGTGCCACTTGTTTGTCTAAACCCTTACAGGCGCCGCGCGCCTTTGGTTTGACAATCTACCAGTAGGTAAGTTAACATCTTGGGTTGATCTTAAGGAAAAATTTCTGGTTCATTTCTGTCAGCAGCGCCGATCCATTCGAGACTCCGCGGATGTCATGAATATCTGGCTGAGGGATGATGAAAGTTTGGAAGATTTCATCATGAGGTACAAGGAAATGTTGGAAATTGGTGATGTGCACGAACACTTAATCCGTGCACAGTTCAAATACGCGGTGAGATGCGACAATATGATCAAGGTGTTGTCGGGGACTGAAGGATTGCCGAAGAGCTGGGAGAAGTTGATGGCAGCAGCCAAGGTTTATGCTCAAACAGAGCGCAATTTAAGTTCCAACAGACCACCACTGCCCCAAAATCGCCCTCAAGACATGAGCGGAAGCAGTGGTCGGTAATTCAAGAAAAGCTAGAAAGACTCAACTTCAGGCGCATACTCTCCAGATGATGCCCGCATAACAATCAACAAGATCACAGCTCAAAAGGAAGCCAAGCAAGAAAATCGCAAAAGGCAGTGGACGCTTCATACCAAGACACCTGCGGAAGTGCTTGGCACCGAGGATTACAAATTCAAAACATCACCACCGATGAAAAACAAGAGAGGACAAGATCCAAACCTCTACTGTGAGTATCAAAAAGATAATGGGCACACCATGAACAACTGCATCAGTCTGCACACTGAAATAGAAAACTCACTCAAGAGTGGAGAGCTTACCTATCTAGTTCAGAACGTGCGCAAAGAAATCAAGTAGATCACCCGTGGGGACGAAGGGCCAAGCAACAAAAAAAGCTAAGCAAGCCTAAGGGCCTAGGGCAGTTTAGTGCACATGTAATCATAGTTCCTTCATAATTGGCAGGTTCCTCAACTTATCAACTTATAAGGACTATTTACATGAGTAGTAACTTAAGTTTCTTATTTATCCTAATAGCAGCTTTGTACTACATGACCTCTGCGCCTTATGCAAATCAATATAAAGTCTGTCACATTACACCTTTATGTTTTATTACAAGTTCATGCAATTTCTTTTGGTAAGCACAAAAACACTATGATAACCTAACACAAGTCTCATGTACGGTCCGCGGTCACAGGTTATGTGCAAGGTCCAGCCCTACGTTCACACATGAGCTTCATACCATCTTTATTTGTCTTACCTAAACAAAGTAATTATACTCATACAAACATTGTAACTAAAACATACCATGCATTCATAAAGTTACTTGCGCGGCAACGCATTAACAAAACTACATGCGCGGCAACACATTGACAAAGGTTACTTGTGCAATAGCGCATTAACAAAATATTACATAAACGGGACCAGCATCCCAAACATGTTCAACTACAAAGACAACCTATTCAAGTCTTCATCATCAGAAGCATCCGCTTCATCTGGGAGTATATCCTTCAGTTGCTCCACAAAGTCGTCAGACTAAAGAGCAGCGGTTACCAAATCCATCACCGGAAGGCGCAAGTTGTTATATTCTGCCTTAGTAGCAGCATGAGCAGCACCAGTATCAACTCCCCGCGTCGTAGATCTACTGTTGTCCCAATCAACCCTTAAAGCATCAGTGACATGTTGGGTGCATTCCGCGTACCCTTGAGTATATCCGTCATTGCGCGCAGTCACCATCAAATTGGCAACAGTCTGATCTAAGTCGATGGAGTTTAGGATCGAATTTGCAACCTGCGCAGACAGAAATCACTATAAGAAAATGCACAAACTTATCAAAAATATTACAAGGGGTGGATATACTTACATTAATAATCCCATGATGCCTCATCCAGAGCATATCATTCTTCAGAGGTTCAACCAAGCTTTCCGCCATCGCCCAGGCAGTCTCAGAACCTTCTAATTTCCCTTTAGTTTCGGCAAGACGGCGCGCGGTTTCAGCTTTTTCAACTCTTTCAAGTTGCAAGTCCTTTTTGGCAGACTTAAGCTCCGCCTTGCTTTGTTCCTGATCAGATAATAAAGAAGTGAGTTCTTCTATCTCCTTATTTCTAAGGGCAAGGGTGGCGCAGGTTTGTACCTCTCTTTGCTCGCTCCTTTCTCTATGAGAACGAGCCTTATCACGTGCAGCTTCAGCCTTTGCTCTTTCTTTCTTTAACCTTTCAATCTCTGCCTTGAGATTGTTAATATTGTTCCGAAGAACCATCTTCTCACTGTTATCTTTTTATCACAAATTTCCCTCCAACGTTTTCGCTCTTCTGAAAGAAGAGCAGCTTCAGAATCAGCCTTCCTTTTCCACCCTGCAGCAGACCACTCCTCTGTCTTATGCTCGCTTTCAAACTTGGCTTGATCAGCCTCCAGCTTGGCTCTCAACATGGAAACCTTTGCCTTTTCTTCAGTAACTTCCTTTTTTAACGCTTTCAAAGCATCCCACTCCTTATGCATGTTGCGCCATTCGCGCACTATTCTATGAGTGGTGGAAGTTGAACTAGCAGTTTCTTCGATGTACGAACGATAGGTTTGATCATGAGATCGTTCCTCTTGGAATTTAACTTCAGCAGGTGGGAAAATACCCTGCAACCAGTCTCAGCAAATCTGCCAATCAGAAAAGGTGTCGCCCTGTTTAAGTTTCCACACAGGCGCGGTTATCACAGGATAGGAGAGTCTTCCTCATCATGAGCAATAAAACACTGATCAACACAAGCTAGGTTTTCTCCAACACTATCTCTGGGAGGAGCGGAAGTGGTCGAAGAGGAAGGAACGGTTATCACAGGATCCTCTTCAAGAATGGATTTTCCTCTTTCTAGCCCTTGCGCCATAATCTCAGGAGACTTAGGCTTGGTAGCACCAACGTCAGCCGTTTCCTCTTCCACGGTCTTCTTCGCTTCCAACTCAACTTCAACAGGCTTCTCCACTTCCACAGCCTTCTCTACCTCCGCCTCTTCAGCCTTGGTGCCCTCCAATTGTTCTCTAATAGATGCGCGGGGTGGTGATGGCGGAAGATCATCATTAAAAACATATGATGATTCCACATGAATAGGAGCAATAGGCTTCTCTGCAAAATAAAAGTTCATGTTAACTTAAAGTATGGTGAAACAAAAGTTAAGAAGACACTCACCTGGAGAAAGCTTCGCAGCAAAAGCATCCAGGTTACCCTTCTTACTAATCCTCTTCCTTGTAATCTTCTTGGCGGGTTGCGCCGCAACTTCACTCTCCGGTTGCTTCCTCTTCACCGCCTTAGCCCTCAGCAAGGGTTCAAGACTTGAGTCCAGGTTAATAGTGTGACATCTGTGCTTGTAGTCATTGTACAAACTCTGAATAGTTCAATTATCAATAAAACAATGTGATTTGCCCCCAATATTTGTTTATTTATGTTTGAAATTTTGCACATTTCGATTTCTGTTCAATTCCAAGCTTTATATCATTTTCTGGAAAGTTATACGCAAACTGGTGCATAAACGTAATCAGTTTAACACAACAAACACTCTGGAACATCAATATATGCTTAACATACCTTAAATAACCTTTACATAACTTAGAAATAAGTTTTGAAGGCTTTGGTATGGCAAAATCAAGTTTATTCGATCGCAGGGACTGTTTATGTCAAACTGCGAAAGTAAGCCAATTCGTGTGGTAACGAACATTCTGGAACTTGATCATAAGTTAAACATACCATAAATATCCTTTACATAGCTTAGAAATAGGCTTTGAGGGGTTCGGTGTGCTAAAACAAACTTTTTGGTCAATCAGGGACTAAAAGCGTCAAAAGGTGGACATGGTTTCCTTCAATCTTTGAGCTGGTTTTAGGCACCCATAGTATAACAAATCAGTGGGCACATATGGAGGGCCAAGATTGAAGCTCGAATTCCAAGAAACGATCCTAACGGTTGTGGAAATCCTATAAATACCCACCTTGAATTCACTTTCATCCTCACACCTTGATTCATTTCTGCTCTAAGTTGGAGTTTCCACACTTCATACCTGAGCAACTTGAATCAAATTTCCATCGCTTGGACCTTTTGTACGTTTCTTTCATTCTTTTATGCGTTTTTAAGCACGAAAGTCAAACAATGTTTGACTTTCTGCTTTGACCAGTCAATGGTCAACACGAAGTTCGTTTGAACTTCGCAACGTGAGCGTAATCACGATGGTCATAGTCCTTTGTGACTATACCTACTGATTACCACATTATTTAGGCATAGTGACGAGTCATAGTTTTGGTCAAAATACGCGTTTATGCGTATTTTGCAACCAAACTATTCTTGGGTATCAAAACCCTTTGTTTTAATATCAAACTTGTTTTCTAACTTTGTTAAACATGTTTTAGCATGTTTAACTCGTCACTTTTAGTTTAGTGCTTATATAGGGTCGTAAGATAAGTGGTCTAAACAACCGCTTAGACTTTCGAACCCGACCCGTTTGGTCGATCATTAGGATCCGACCAAACATATTTTGTGACCATAGTTGTATAGGTAATAACCTTCCGAGGTTATACCTTATGGTCACAACGTTTAGTTAGTTGTATGATAGGTAGTTTATATGCCTTAGGAAAATGACCAAAATGCCCTTTTTGCGCATAAATTCATTCTAAGCATATGTAACTTAAATTTTGACATCTAAACTGATTAGGCAACATTATTAGACTTGTTAAGGCATATAATACTTGTCATAGGACTAGTTAGGCGGTCCAAACGCGTTTTACGCGAACGACGCGTTAAAGTAGCATAAGTTACCTAAACGAGTCGTAATGGGTCATAAGCACTTAGGATAGGTTTCGATTTTAGTATGTAGGCTTTGTTAAACCATATCATATGTGTTCCAATACTCATTTGGTTTACGAAACCTTATCCTATCCGATCTTCCGATTTAGGTCCGGTTATTAATGTAGTTACCTATATTAGGTGCCGATTGATTCCGTGATCCTCCCAGCTTTGCTTGGTTATTATTCAAAGACTTCTAAGCTATCTCAAGTGAGTACATAGACCCCTCTTTTACTGTTTTCAAACATTTTGGGGTAAAACACATGTGCCTACTTGTTACTTTCGTGCTTTTCATGTATGTTTTATTAACATGCTAGTACTTTGATTTTATAAACACATGTGTTTCATTTATGTTCATTTCAGCATATGTACACATTGATTTACATCATATTCATGCTATGTATGTTCATTTTTGCATACTTAGTACATTGTTTTCACATAACATGCTTACATTTGGTATGGCATTTGGTTTGTTTAACGGGACAAATATACGTTCATTAACATTGGCCACGCCGCTCGGTAGTAAGTAGTGGTACCAAAGGAATTGACAACTCCCATTCCCGACTTCCTAGGTTTGTTTGGAAGTAGGAAATGACTGAATCCGATATTCATAGTTTTTGATAAACCTTTAATTTGTTTAAGGGTTTGTCTTCACAGTCGCAAGGCTTGAATGTATGCGTTTTAACATTACCGCATAGATGGTTGTATCAGTAAAGCATGCATTTATTTTTACAAAACATAACTTTTGATTTAAACTATGATTTATTTCAATACATTGTTTGGTACATTTTACATATGGTTTGGGTAGACATTTTTACTTGCCATACATAACATTTGATTATACATGAACATGATTTACATTTGGCATTTGACATTGATTACACATAAACATTTTGACATTATTTTAAACAAGACATTTTGGTGGTTTGTTTGGGTAAGTGATTTAAATAACGAGGCGTGTGTAATATGATAAAAGCATGGTGGATACGCCGCTGGTACTTCCTATATATAAGTGCTTTTATGATATTACATGTCGTAGCGTTATTTAAACCATTTCAATTTAGGCATATTACATTTTATACAAAGAACATAACTTCACAAAACATTATTTTACAAATAACATAACTTATACAAATTCATTTTACTTGGTTATTTATTTAACGATACATCTTCCTTTTATATCATCTAACTTCTTATCGATTTTCATATGATTTTACAAAGGAAAATACTTTACAAGGTTCATGACTAACTTTTGTTAAACAATTCTTTAAACTTACTAGTCATGAATCCTAAATCAATAAACCTATGTATCTCACAGGCATTTTTATGCTGACGTACCTATTTTCTCATGTGTTTTCAGGAGCTGATGCATAGGAATGATCAAGATACACTTAGGCGGACCTGTGCCTTAGTGACATAAAATGAAGCTACAATAGTTTAACTATGTTATGTACTCTTTGTTTCGTTGTTTTAAGACAATGTAACCCCCCTTTGTTAATAAATAAAACAAAACTTTAAAATACCATGGTTGTGAAACAATAATTTTGTTGCTCGACTCCCCGACGTTTCCGCCGCGGTTTGTTGTTTTACGCGGTCGGGGTGACAAAAGAGTTGGTATCAGAGCCGATGGTTATAGGGAATTAGGTTATTATAATGCTTTGACCTAGACTATAACTTTTCTAGGACCCTAACACAAGTTATCTTGTGTTTAGATCTTAATACATACACTTCACCTATCCTTAGGTGATTATCACAACAAGAACACGATTTTCCAAAATGATTTTGAAAATCAATCATCTATTCTTAGATGATTTGTTATAAGGTTTTGAACCCTCCAATTTTCCAAATCGATTTTGAAAATTTAATCATCCGTTCTTGAATGATTCTTTTGGCTTAATGCCTTCTAAGTTTTCAAAATCTCGTCAAAGTTTTGGGTCTAAATAATGTGAACACGTGCCATCTGGAAGGGTGGATGCCTGTGTCTCGGGTTTTCTGTCTAGGCTAGAGTGTTCGTACAAATCCACATAATCTATAACAACCCTAAAGAAAACCGACACCCTCGAATTATTTTCGATACCCTAATATATTTTAAATTATCCCAATATGTCCTAAAGTACACCCCATACGTGAAAACGGGCCCCGAATACCTTAAATATTATTAAAAATGAAAATTTTGGAGTTAAGGCGGGCCGCGTAAGCCACCCTTAACCCTTACGCGGGCCGCGACAAGGTGAAAGATGGCGCAGCCCGATGCTGCCACGTGGCCCAACACATGTCGACCCTATATGCTGACCCGGATCAGCTACGCTGTTGACTAACGTTGACACGGGCCACGTAGCCCCTTGGCTACACTTTACGCGGGCCACGTAAAACCTGAAAACAGGCTCTATAAGTAGAGGGCAGTGGCATTCAGTCGAGAATCGCTCACGAACATTTTCTTTCTCTAAATTCTGAAGTATAGGCATAATACACGGGTATAATACCCCCTAAATAATGAAGTTCTGCTCCGTTGTAAGTATCATAACCACCGGATACGTATTAGATACGCTGCCCGATTGATCTAGGGTTCCGTAACGGCTGTCGTGGTTCTGCCCGACGTAGTCGTTGGAATGCCGTCTCGGGGAGGGTATTACTAATGTTAAAATGGGTTATTATACTAATACGCATGCATTTGTGTGATTTATAGATTGTCACCAGGAAACCCTAAAGGATAATCTAAGATAACAATGTGAGTAATCTCCTTTTTGCAAACTGTTTTTACAAAACCTCACACGAATAATTATATATTAAACAGTTATTGAGTATTTGTAAGAATACAATTATCATGAGTATGTTGGGGTTTTGTATACAAAATTATGTTACTGCCTTGCGAGGGGTAACATTTCCACAAGTCGGGTCTGACAGTACCATGGATGTTAATTGATTTAACTTGGAAACAAATGTAATTGCGAGATCGCCCTCAATACTGTACAATGGTTTTTATTTAGACTTGATTAAAATGGGTATCACTCACCAGTATTTCCCACTGACAAAATGTTTTTAAACGCGTTTCAGGTAACAAAATGTGAAAGCCAAATAGAAGCCAGCTGGACAGCACTGAAGGCTTGGAAAAGTGGCAATAAAGTTACCTAAAAAGAAGTAGATGTTTTTATTAAATAAAAATAGGATTTATTCCTATGAAAAGGTGTGTACTTAAAAACTTGGGTTTTACCCCATGTGTTTAATATTATGAAAGTGTGGTATTTTACTCTGATGAAATATTTTCTAACTACGATCCTGATGGAATTTTCGCTGCCAAAATTAGACAATACCAGATACCACCCAAACTGGCTGCGGCCGCCCGTTCCTGTGTTTGTATAGGGGGATGGGGGCTGCGACAGAAGGTGGTATCAGAGCTAAGCCACTGATTCAGTCACAGAAGCGTTCTGCTGACATCAAATTTTAAATTGTTAGGAAATAAATTATGGGAATACGTGCATAATTTTCTTGTTATGTGTTATTTGACTATTTGTTAGTTTACAGTATGAGCGACAATGGACCATCTCGCGTACCGTCAATTGTCTAGTTTGCCTAGAAGCGAAGGTGCCTCTTCTCAGCCTGCCCTCTCGGGGTACTCTGCTGATACGGAAGAAGCAATATTCGTATTTAAGGCTCAATCTGAAGAGCCATTTCCTCAGAAAAAGAGAGGATGGTTCAGTCAAGGGGCACATGAGCGTAGGAAGCGTATGAAAAAGTTACAAGACCAGAGAGTACTAGCCGCAGCCAAAAGAGAAACAGATGCCTATGCCCAGGATATGCTTAATAGGGGTATAGCCAATATCCACATCCTAGCAACCACTGCAGCTGACCCTAACCTGGAGCAAAGGATAGCACCCCAACCACAACCACCAATTCCTGACCAACCGATGGAGATAGAAAACCCTGAAAATCAAGTAGAGATGCATGATTTTAATCCAGAGGAAATACCTAGGGTACCAGCACTAAATCCCTTAGACCTAAATTAGGACCCACGGTGGGATGACGTTAGGGATTATGTGCAACGTTACCCGATACATGAAGACATACCTATGCCAAACCTAGGAGCCTACCCAGGGTTAGATCCTCTAGATCCCTATTATGATAATGATGTATTCATCAGGGAGATTCTAGAAAATCCTTACCCATACCAGGCCCCTATACCTCCATACCAGGAACCCGCACCCCAGATTCCGAACCCAGTCCTAGAACCTGCACCCCCAATGAGTGCAGACAATGTACAAGAACTTAGGACATTTGGTGAGGAAATTTTAGAAAGTAGTGAAAGAATGAGACATGTGGGAGAGCGACTCGTCTGGAAGTACGACGAGCGCAATATGAATTTCTGGATGAATCCATATCCATGAATGTGATGGTGAAAACGGTAGTAATAATAATATTAATAATAAAATAATATGATATGTGTGCATGTGTAAAAAAAAAACTACGGATGCCTATTACTAGTAGTGTAACTTTAAATTTCAATCGGTATTGTAATTTTAATTTCAGTACTGGTGTGTAATAGATGCATATTATATGAATAGAGTAAAGTCGCAATGATCGACGCTTTTGACCAAAATGCCTGTCATGTGATTGGCTATATTAAATATTATTTTGGGATATTAATATGTGATAAGTGTTTAAAATTCAGACGGCCGACGAAGGGAATCAAGGAAATCTGAATAACGACAACCAGAATAACATTAACTTGGTTAATGAGATTCCGAGCATCAATAACAATGGAAACCAAGTAGATAATACTGCCATCCAACACATATTGGCACAAGGAATTATAGATGCAATGCCATATATTCTTCAAACTGTTAAGGATGCGGAAAATAAAAGTAAGCATAGCAGTAAACGACCAACTGAACCAGAACACAGCGTAAACAATGGACCTGTACTTCGAGTGCCTATTCCTAAAAGAAGAAGAACCATGCCTTATGGTTGTTCTTATAAATAATTCTGGTCTTGTAAACCAATAGAATTCTCGGGAAATGAAGGACCCATTGCAGCTCTACGCTGGATAGAAAAGACTGAGGTTGTTTTAAAAATAAGCAAGTGTGCTGAAGAAGACAAGATAATGTTTGCTTCTAATTTATTTAAGAATTCAGCCTTAGAATGGTGGAACACTATCCTCAAGTCAAGAGGAAGTGATAGGATTTACAACATGGAGTGGGAGGAATTTAAAAATATGGTAGAAAGAAAATTCTGCCCTCCCAATGAAAAGGAGAAGATAGCAAATAAGTTTCTGAACATAAGGATGACCGGGGTAGATAGTAAGGGATATACTACCACATTCTTTGAATATGCTAAAATAGTACCAACCCTTGTATCACCTGAACCGGTATTAATCTCCCGTTACATATGGGGATTAATTGGAGAGATTAGACATGTAGTCAAGGCAGCTAGACCTCAAACTATAGAAGAAGCTGTAGAACTAGCAAATACCTTGACAGATGAGTTAATCCGTACCAGAGAAGAAGACCAGAGGAGAAACCTAACCCAAAGAATTACCCAGGAATTCCGTTATGGTAATTCCAATCGTAGGAATATAGGTTCTACCTCTGCACCATACTGCAAGACTTGCAAGAAGAAGCATTCGGGAAAATGCTTCGCTCACTGCAATTTCTGTAAGTTACCAGGACACAAGGAAGAAGATTATAGAAGAAAATCCAGTAATGGACTGTGCTTCAATTGTGGAGAAAAAGGTCACATCAAGCCAAATTGTCCAAAACTAGCTCCAGCTACAATTAACAAGAACACTAAAAATGCTAGAGCATTTGTTTTAACGGCAGATGAAGCCAAAATGATTCCGGACGTCATAGCCGGTACGTTTTTAGTTAAGGATGTTTTTGCTAAAGTATTATTCGACTTTGGTGCAAACCAAAGTTTTATTAATACTTCATTTTGCAAACTTCTTAATCAAACCTTAACTAAACTCTCACAAGAATGTCTAGCCGAGACAACGAATGGAGAAACGGTTAGGATTTCTGAAATCTTGCAGGAAGCAATAATAGAATTTTAAACCAAAAGTATACTGCAAACCTGTACCCAATGAATCTGACAGGATTTTATATCGTATTAGTAATGGATTGGTTAATAGCCAATAAAGCTAATATTTTATGTGATCAAAAGTCAATTCAAGTAAATTCACCAAAGGGTGAAAAGATCACAATTAAAGGAGATAAGCCCTATAGATCCACAAAATTCATCTCTGTGATGAAAACTGCAAGTTATATAAGAAAAGGATCTATAGTGTATTTGATTTCTATAATCACTAACACTAAAGGAAAAGAATTAAGAGATATTTCAGTAGTATCTCAGTTTTCAGATATATTCCCAGAAGAATTACCAGGACTACCGCCGGACAGAGAAGTTGAGTTCAGAATTCATCTACTGCCAGGAACAGCACCGATTGCCAAAGCACCTTACCGTTTGGCACCCGCAGAAATGCAGGAACTAAAGAAACAATTAGATGAATTGTTGAAGAAAGGATTTATACAGCCAAGCTCGTCGCCATGGGGAGCACCAATTTTATTCGTTAAAAAGAAGGACGGATCAATGCGTATGTGCATTGATTACCGTGAATTGAACAAAGTCACGATTAAGAATCGGTATCCATTACCACGAATCGATGATCTGTTTGATCAATTGCAAGGAGCTCGATTTTTCTCTAAAATCGATTTATGGTCAGGATATCATCAATTAAAGGTAAAGGAAGAGGATATTCCTAAAACCGCCTTCAGAACGAGGTATGGTCATTATGAATTCACTGTCATGCCATTTGGTTTAACCAATGCCCCGGCTGTATTTATGGACATGATGAACCGAATATGTAAGCCATATTTGGATAAATTCATAATTGTTTTTATTGATGATATTCTCATCTATTCTAAAAGTAAAGAGGAACATCCAAAGCATTTGCACGCCCTTCTAAGTCTATTAAGAAAGGAAAAGCTTTATGCTAAATTTTCAAAGTGCGAATTCTGGTTAGAACATGTATAGTTTCTTGGACACTTAGTTAATCATAAAGGAATTCATGTGGATCCAACTAAGATCGAAGCGATTACCAAACGGAAGACCCCTAAATCACCAACCGAGGTTAGAAGTTTCTTAGGATTGGCCGGTTATTATAGAAGATTTATTCGAGATTTTTCTAGAATAGCCATTCCTTTAACTAAGTTAACCTGTAAATCCATTAAGTTTGAATGGGGACCAAAACAGGAAGAAGCTTTTAGAATTCTTAAGCAAAGATTAACCCATGCACCCATACTAGCGTTACCAAAAGGAACTGAAGACTTTGTAGTCTATTGTGACGCTTCTAAGTTAGGTCATGGATGTGTGTTAATGCAACGCCAAAAGGTTATAGCTTATGCATCTAGAAAACTTAAGAATCATGAAGAGAATTATTCAACCCATGATCTAGAATTAGGAGCAATAATTTTTGCTTTGAAAATTTGGAGAGATTACCTGTATGGTAGTAAGTTTACCATATTTACCGATCATAAAAGTTTAAGGTATATTTTCGGAGAAAAGGAGTTGAATATGAGACAAAGATGCTGGATGGAGATGCTTAGTGATTATGATTGTGATATCCAGTATCATGAAGGAAAAGCCAATGTAGTGGCAGATGCTTTAAGCCGAAAGTATCACGAAAAGCCAAAAAGGGTACGTTCTCTTAAATTAAATCTGCAAGTAGATTTAAATGATCAAATAAGAGAAGTACAAGAATCAGTACTCAAGGAGGATACTGAAAAATTAAAAGGAATGATTAAGGAATTAGAACAAGGAACAGATGGAATTTGGAGATTCCATAAAAAGAGAATGTGGATACCTAAAATAAGAAACCTGCGTCATCTTATATTAGAAGAAGCCCGTAAATCTAAATATACAATGCATCCAGGAAGTGATAAAATGTACCAGGATTTAAGAAATAATTTTTGGTGGATAGGAATGAAAAAGGACATAGCAGCCTATGTTTCTAAATGTTTAACCTATTCCCAAGTTAAAGCTGAACATCAGAAACCCTCAGGTTTGTCACAACAGTTAGAAATGCCAGTGTGGAAATGGGAATTGATAACAATGGACTTTGTTATCAAATTACCCAAAACAAGAAAAGGTAATAATACAATCTGGGTGATTGTAGATAGGCTAACCAAGTCAGCTCATTTCCTACCAATGAAAGAAACTTTTAGTATGGAACAATTAGCTAAATTATATGTAAATGAAATCGTTTCATTACATGGAATACCTTTATCAATTGTTTCTGATAGGGATAGCCGTTTTACCTCTCATTTTTGGTCAAGTTTCCAAAAAGCCATGGGAACCAAGTTAAATCTAAGCACAACTTATCATCCTGAAACGGACGGACAAAGCGAAAGGACAATTCAGACGATGGAAGACATGCTCCGAGCTTGTGTAATTGATTTCGGAGGTAATTGGGACGATCATTTACCTTTAATAGAATTTTCTTATAATAATAGTTATCACACAAGTATCAATGTTGCACCATTCGAAGCACTTTATGGACGAAAGTGCCGAACCCCAGTCTGTTGGGCAGAAATTGGGGAAAAGCAACTATCTGGACCTGAGATAGTACAAGAAACAACCGACAAGATCATTCAAGTCAAGGCACGACTAAAAACAGCACGTGATCGGCAAAAGAGCTATGCTGACAACAGACGAAAACCATTGGAATTTCAAGTAGGAGATAAAGTATTATTAAAAGTCTCTCCTTGGAAAGGAGTGGTAAGATTCATCAAAAGAGGAAAGCTAAGCCCCAGGTATGTTGGACCTTTTGAGATTATTAGAAGAATAGGACCTGTAGCCTATCAGCTACAATTGCCAGAGGAAATGGCAGGAATAAATGATGTATTTCATGTATCTAATCTCAAGAAATGTCTAGCCGACGAATCACTTGTAGTACCTCTTAAGGATATAGAGGTAAATGAACAACTCAAGTTTGTAGAAAAGCCTCTACAGATTGAAAACAGGAAAGTCAAGAACCATAAGCACAAGAGATTAGTTCTAGTCAAAGTGAAATGGGACTCCAAAAGAGGACCTGAGTACACATGGGAGCTTGAATCGAAAATGCAAAAGAAATATCCACACTTATTTCAGTAGATCACGAGGACGAGCTCTAAAATAAGGTGGGGAGGATATAACAACCCTAAAGAAAACCGACACCCTTGAATTATTTTCGATACCCTAATATATTTTAAATTATCCCAATATGTCCTAAAGTACACTCCATACATGAAAACGGGCCCCAAATAATTTGTTAAAAAGAAAGATGGCTCTTTCAGTATGTGCATCGATTATCGTGAGCTTAACAAGCTTACCATCAAGAATCGATATCCCCTACCTCGCATTGATGATCTCTTTGATAAATTACAGGGTGCTAATTGTTTCTCAAAGATTGATCTGTCGCAACCCCCGATCCCTTATCTGTCCCGGGAACGGGGCGGCCGCGAGCCAGTTTCGGTGGTATCGTGTGTCATCTAATTTGGCAGCGGGAATTTTCATCAGGACCGTAGTTAGGAAATGTTTATCAGAGTAAAACCACCATTTATATATAAATAAACATATTGGGATGAAACCCAAGTTTTATTACAAGCTGATTTACCGGGATAAATCCCATTTTATTGAATTTAAAACATCGTCTTTTAGGTAAGTTTTATAGCCACTTTTCCAAGCCTCTAGTGCTGTCCAGCTGGCTTCTAAATGGCTTTCACATTGTGTTACCTGAAACGCGTTTTAAAAACATTTGTTAGTGAAAAATACTGGTGAGTGAATCCCAGTTTAATCAAGAAACATTTTATCAATTAAAACAGTATTGAGAGCGATCACATTGTTTATATCTACACAATTACTCCTTTAGTACTGTCAATTCTGACTTGTGGGTCATATTACACATTGGCTAACTCATTGTCCAATGGTAACGTATTGTCATCAAGACTTACTACTCACAGTGTAGTACATTTTGTATACAAAACCCCAGCATACCGGTAGTAATTGAAGAATTACAAAGACTCAATCACTGCTAAATTGCATTGTAAAATAGTTAAGGTTTTGTAAAAACTGTTAACAAAAAGGAGATTACTCACATTGCTGTCTTAGATTTTTCGTAAGGGTTTCCTGGTGATAATCTAAAATTTACACAAAAGTACACGTGTTAGTATAATAACCCATTTTAACATTAGTAATACCCTCCCCGAGACGACATTACAACGATTACGTCGGACAGAACCACGACAGCCGTTACGGAACCCTAGATCAATCGGGCAACGTATCTAACACATATCCAGGGGTTATAATACTTACAACGGAGCAGAACTTCGCTAATTAGGGGGGTATAATACCCGCTTATAAAGCCTATAATTCATAATTTGAGATTGAGAAACGTTTGTGAGCGATCGGAATTGAAAGCTGATGCCCTTCTTATATAGTGCTGAATTCTGATTCTCTCGCGGCCCGCGTAAGAATAGCCTAAAGGCTACGTGGCCCGCGTCAAAACTATTCAACGGACTAGCTTGTCCGGGTCATCAGGTAGATCCGCCACGATGATGACACATATCGGCCTGGGGTGTTGCTGCGTTCTTGATCTCTCGCGGCCCGCGTAAGCTTAGGGGGTGGCTTACGCGGCCCGCCTAAACTTAAAATTCACAGAAATCAGGTTTTAACCTTGATACCGCCCGCGTAAAGGTTGGGGTGGGGTCTACGTGGCCCGCCTCAACTTAATAATCAGATTATTAATTATTTTTAATACTATTTAATGTATTTGAGGCCCGTTTTCGTGTATGGGGTGTATTTAAAGACATATTGGGATATTTTTAAAATATACTAGAGTATCGGAAAAATTATGAGGGTGTCGGTTTTATTGAGGGTTGTTACATACTCCCCACATTGTTTTAGAGCTCGTCCTCGAGATTTACTGGAACAAGTGTGAATATTTCCTTTGCATTTCAGATTCAAGCTCCCATGTGTACTCAGGTCCTCTTTTGGAATTCCACTTCACTTTGACCAGAACTAGTCTCTTATGCTTGAGGTTCTTGACTTTCCTGTCTTCAATTTGTAGAGGCCTTTCTACAAACTTGAGTTGTTCATTTACCTCTATATCCTTAAGAGGTACCATTAGCGATTCATCAGCTAAGCATTTCTTGAGATTAGATACATGAAATACATCATGTATTCCTGCCATTTCCTCTGGCAGTTGTAGTTGATAGGCTACAGGTCCTATTCTTCTAATAATCTCAAAAGGTCCAATATACCTGGGACTTAACTTTCCCCATTTGATGAATCTTACCACTCCTTTCCAAGGAGAGAATTTTAATAATAGTTTATCTCCTACTTGGAATTCCAATCGTTTGCATCGGTTAACAGCATAGCTCTTTTGTCGACCATGTGCTGCTTTTAGTCGTTCCTTGACTTGAATAATCTTGTCAGTTGTTTCTTGCACTATCTCAGGTCCAGATAGTTGCTTTTCCCCAATTTCTGCCCAACAGACTGGGGTTCGGCACTTTCGTCCATAAAGTGATTCGAATGGTGCAGCATTGATACTTGTGTGATAACTATTATTATAAGAAAATTCTATTAAAGGTAAGTGATCATCCCAATTACCACCGAAATCAATTACACAAGCTCTAAGCATGTCTTCCATTGTCTGAATTGTCCTTTCGCTTTGTCCGTCCGTTTCAGGATGGTAAGCTGTGCTCAAATTAATCTTGGTTCCCATGGCTTTTTGGAAACTTGACCAAAAATGAGAGGTAAATTGGCTATCCCTATCAGAAACAATTGATAAAGGAATTCCATGTAATGAAACAATTTCATTTACATATAATTTAGCTAGCTGTTCCATACTGAAAGTTTCCTTCATTGGTAGGAAATGAGCTGACTTGGTTAGTCTATCTACAATCACCCAGATTGTATCATTACCTTTCCTTGTTTTGGGTAATTTAGTAACAAAATCCATTGTTATTAATTCCCATTTCCACACTAGCATTTCTAACTATTGCAATAAACCTGAGGGTTTCTGGTGTTCAGCTTTAACTTGTGAACAAGTTAAACATTTAGAAACATAAGCTGCTATGTCCTTTTTCATTCCTATCCACCAGAAATTTTTCCTTAAATCATGGTACATTTTATCACTTCCTGGATGCATTGTATACTTAGACTTATGGGCTTCTTCTAATATACGATGACGTAAGTTTCCTAATTTAGGTATCCACATTCTCTTTTTATGGAATCTCCAAATTCCATCTATTCCTTGTTCTAATTCCTTAATCATACCTTTTAGTTTTTCAGCGTCATCCTTGATTACTGATTCTTGTGCTTTTCTGATTTGATCATTTAAATCTACTTGTAGATTTAATTTAAGAGAATGTACCCTTTTTGGCTTTTCATGATACTTTCGGCTTAAAGCATCTGCTACTACATTCGCTTTTCCTTCATGATACTGGATATCACAATCATAATCACTAAGCAATTCCATCCAGTGTCTTTGTCTCATATTCAACTCATTTTGCTTGAAAACATACCTTAAACTCTTATGATCCGTGAATATGGTAAACTTACTACCATAAAGGTAATGTCTCCAAATCTTAAGGGCAAAAATTATAGCTCCTAATTCCAAGTCATGGGTTGAATAATTCTCTTCATGAATCTTAAGTTGTCTAGATGCGTAAGCTATAACCTTTTGACGTTGCATTAACACACATCCATAACCTAATTTAGAAGCGTCACAATAGACTACAAAGTCTTCAGTTCCTTCTGGTAACGCTAGTATGGGTGTATGGGTTAATCTTTGCTTAAGAATTTTAAATGCTTCTTCTTGTTTTGGTCCCCATTCAAACTTAATGGATTTACAGGTTAACTTAGTTAAAGGAATGGCTATTCTAGAGAAATTTTGAATAAATCTTCTATAATAACCGGCCAATCCTAAGAAACTTCTAACCTCGGTTGGTGACTTAGGGGTTTTGCATTTAGTAATTGCCTCGATCTTTGTGGGATCCACATGAATTCCTTCATGATTAACTAAATGTCCAAGAAATTGTACCTGTTCTAACCAAAACTCACACTTTGAAAATTTAGCATCAAGCTTTTCCTTTCTTAATAAACTTAAAAGTACGTGCAAATGTGTTGCATGTTCCTCTTTACTCTTAGAATAAATTAGAATATCATCTATAAAGACAATTATGAATTTATCCAAATATGGCTTACATATTCGGTTCATCATGTCCATAAATGTGGCTAGGGCATTGGTTAAACCAAACGGCATGACAGTAAATTCATAATGGCCATACCTTGTTCTAAAGGCAGTCTTAGGAATATCCTCTTCCTGTACCTTTAATTGATGATATCCTGACCTTAAATCGATTTTAGAGAAAAATCAAGCTCCTTGCAGTTGATCGAACAGATCATCGATTCTCGGTAATGGGTACCGATTTTTAATCGTGACTTTGTTCAATTCACGGTAATCAATGCACATACGCATTGATCCGTCCTTCTTTTTAACAAATAATATTGGCGCTCCCCATGGCGACGAACTTGGTTGTATAAATCCCTTTTCCAGCAATTCATCTAATTGTTTCTTCAATTTCTGCATTTCGGCGGGTGCCAAACGATAAGGTGTTTTGGCAATCGGTGTTGTTCCTGGCAGTAGGTGAATTCTGAATTCAACTTCTCTGTCCGGTGGTAGTCCTGGTAATTCTTCTGGAAATACATCTGAAATCTGAGACACTACTGGAATGTCCTTTAGTTCTTTTCCTTTAGTGTTAGTGATTATGGAAGTCAAATACAATATAGAACCTTTTCTTATATAACTTGCAGTTTTCATTACAGAGATGAATTTAGTAGATTTAGAAGTTTTATATCCTTTAATTGTGATCTTTTCACCTTTTGGTGAATTTACTTGTATTGACTTTTGATCACATAAAATACTGGCTTTATTGGCTATTAACCAATCCATTCCTAAAATGACATCAAATCCTGCCAGATTCATAGGATAAAGGTTTGCCATAAACTTTTGGTTTAAAATTTCTATTCTTGCTCCCTGCAAGATTTCAGAAATCCTAACTGTTTCTCCATTAGCTGTCTCTACTAGACATTCTTGTGGTAGTTTAGTTAACAACGGATTAAGGAGTTTGCAAAATGATGTATTAATAAAACTTTGGTTTGCACCAGAGTCAAACAATACTTTAGCAAAGACATCATTAACTGAAAACGTACCAGCTATGACGTCTGGAATCATCTTGGCTTCATCTGCAGTCAGAACAAATGCTCTAGCATTTTTAGTGTTCTTGTTGTTCTTGTTGTGGCTAGTTTTGGATAGTTTGGCCTGATATAACCTTTTTCTCCACAGTTGTAGCATTATCCATTACTGGATATCTTCCTGCAATTTTCTTCCTTGTGTCCTGGCATCTTGCAATAATTGCTAAGAGTAGAGCATTTTCCCGAATGCTTTTTCTTGCAGACCTTGCAGAAAGGTGCAGAGGTAGAACCCATATTCCTACGCTTGTAATTTCCAGAACGGAATTCTTGAGTAAGCCTCTGTGCTAGATTTTTCCTCTGGTCTTCTTCTCTAGTACAGACTAATTCATCTGTCAAGGTGTTGGTTAGTTCTACAGCTTCTTCTATAGTTTGAGGTCTAGCTGCCTTCACTACATGTCTAATCTCTCCAATTAATCCCCAGATGTAACGAGAGATTAATACCGGCTCTGGTGATGCAAGGGTTGGTACTATTCTAGCATATTCAAAGAATAACTTTGTGTACCCCTTACTATCCACTCCATTCATCCTAAGGTTTAGGAATTTGTTTGCAATTTGTTCCTTTTCATTAGGAGGGCAGAATTTCCTTTCTACCATATTTCTAAATTCTTCCCATTCCATATTGTAAACCCTATCACTTCCTCTTGACTGGAGGATAGTGTTCCACCATTCTAAGGCTGAGTTCTTAAACAAATTAGAAGCAAACATTATCTTGTCCTCTTCCGCACATTTACTTATTTTCAGAACAGCCTCAGTCTTCTCTATCTAGCGTAGAGCTGCAATGGGTTCTTCATTGCCCGAGAATTCTATTGGTTTGCAGGACCAAAATTCTTTGTAAGAACAACCATAAGCCACGGTTCTTCTTCTTTTGGGAAGGGGCACTTGAAGTACAGGGCAATTGTTCACGTTGTGTTCTGGTTCAATTGGTCGCTTACTGCTATGCTTACTTTTATTATTCGCTTCTTGAATCGTTTGAATAATAAATGGCATTGCATCTATGATTCCTTGTGCTACTATGTGTTGAATGGCACTATTATCCATTTGGTTTCCATTGTTATTGATGCTCGGATTCTCATAAACCACGTTAATGTTACTCTGGTTATCGTTATTCAGATTTCCTTGATTTCCTTCATCGGCCATCTGAATTTTAAACATTTATCCCATATTAATATCACAAAATAATATTTCATATAGTCATTCACATGACACGCAATTTAGCCAAAAGCGTCGATCATTGCGACTTTACTCTATTCATATACTATATATCTATTACACACCAGTACTGAAATAAAAATTACAATACCAACAGAAATAAATAATAGTAGGCATCCGTACACACATATTTTATTTTATTTTTATTTTATTATTATTTTATTATTACTATTACCATCTCCTCCATCACATCACGGATATGGATTCATTCAAAAATCCATATTGCGCTCAACGTATTTCCATACGAGTCGCTCTCCCACCTGTCGCATTCTCTCACTGCTTTCTAAAATTTCCTCACCATATTTCTAAAAGTTCTTGTACGTTTTCTGCACTCATTGGGGTGTAGGTTCTAGGACTGGGTTCGGAATCTGGGGTGCGGGTTCCTGTTGTGGGGGTGTAGGTGCCTGGAATCGGTAAGGACCTTCTAAGATTTCCCTAATGTATTCATTGTGGAAATAGGGATCTAAAGGGTCCAAACCTAGGTAAGCTCCTACGTTCTGCATGGGTGTGTCTTCATGTATCGGGTAACGTTGCACATAGTCCCTAACGTCATCCCACCAGGGATCGTAATTTGGGTTTAGGGGGTATGGTGCAGGTACCCTAGGGATTTCTTCTGGATTGAAGTCATGCATTTCTACTTGGTTTTCAGGGTTTTCTATCTCCATCGGTTGGTCTGGGATTGGTGGCTGTGGTTGGGGTGCTATTATTTGCTCCAGATTAGGGTCAGCGGTAGTAGTGGCTAGGATGTGAATATTGGCTATACCCCTATTTATCATATTCTGGGCATAGGCATCTGTCTCTCTCTTGGCTGCGGCTAGTACCCTCTGATCTTGTAACTTTTTTCATACGTTTTCTACGCTCGTGTGCCCCTCTACTGAACCATCCCCTCTTTTTCTGAGGAAATGACTCTTCTAACTGAGCCTTAAACACAAAGATTCCTTCGTCCGTATCAGCAGAGTACCCTGAGAGGGCAGGCTGAGAAGAGGAGGTGCCTTCGCTTCTAGGCGAACCCGACAATTGACGGTACGCGTCAGATGGTCCTTGGTCGCTCATACTGTAAACTAACAAATAGTCAAATAACACATAACAAATAAATAAAGTTATGCACGTATTTTTGTAATTTATTTCCTAACACTTTACATTTTGATGCCAGCAGAACACCTCTGTGGCCGAATTAGTGGCTTAGCTCTAATACCACCTTCTGTCGCAACCCCCGATCCCTTATCTGTCCCGGGAACGGGGCGGCCGCGAGCCAGTTTCGGTGGTATCGTGTGTCGTCTAATTTGGCAGTGGAAATTTTCATCAGGACCGTAGTTAGGAAATGTTTATCAGAGTAAAACCACCATTTATATATAAATAAACATATTGGGATGAAACCCAAGTTTTTATTACAAGCTGATTTACAGGGATAAATCCCATTTTATTGAATTTAAAACATCGTCTTTTAGGTAACTTTTATACCCACTTTTCCAAGCCTTCAGTGCTGTCCAGCTGGCTTCTAATTGGCTTTCACATTGTGTTACCTGAAACGCGTTTTAAAAACATTTGTCAGTGGAAAATACTGGTGAGTGAATCCCAGTTTAATCAAGAAACATTTTATCAATTAAAACAGTATTGAGAGCGATCACATTGTTTATATCTACACAATTACTCCTTTAGTACTGTCAATCCTGACTTGTGGGTCATATTACACATTGGCTAACTCATTGTCCAATGGTAACGTATTGTCATCCCGAGTTACTACTCACAGTGTAGTACATTTTGTATACAAAACCCCAACATACCGGTAGTAATTGAAGAATTACAAAGACTCAGTCACTGCTAAATTGCATTGTAAAATAGTTAAGGTTTTGTAAAAACTGTTAACAAAAAGGAGATTACTCACATTGCTGTCTTAGATTTTTCGTAAGGGTTTCCTGGTGATAATCTAAAATTTACACAAAAGCACACGTGTTAGTATAATAACCCATTTTAACATTAGTAATACCCTCCCCGAGACGGCATTCCAACGACTATGTCGGGCAGAACCACGACAGCCGTTACGGAACCCTAGATCAATCGGGCAGCGTATCTAATACGTATCCAGGGGTTATAATACTTACAACGGAGCAGAACTTCGCTAATTAGGGTGGTATAATAGCCGCTTATAAAGCCTATAATTCAGAATTTGAGATTGAGAAACGTTTGTGAGCGATCGGAACTGAAAGCCGATGCCCTTCTTAAATAGTGCTGAATTCTGATTCTCTCGTGGCGCGCGTAAGAATAGCCTAAGGGGTACGTGGCCCGCGTCAAAGCTAGTCAACGGACTAGCTTGTCCGGGTCATCAGGTAGGTCCGCCACGATGATGACACGTGTCGGCCTGGGGTGATGCTGCGTTCTTGATCTCTCGCGGCCCGCGTAAGCTTAGGGGGTGGCTTACGCGGCCCGCCTAAACTTAAAATTCACAGAAATCAGGTTTTAACCTTGATACCGCCCGCGTAAAGGTTGGGGTGGGGTCTACGCCGCCCGCCTCAACTTAATAATCAGATTATTAATTATTTTTAATACTATTTAATGTATTTGAGGCCCGTTTTCGCTTATGGGGTGTATTTAAAGACATATTGGGATATTTTTAAAATATACTTGAGTGTCGGAAAAATTATGAGGGTGTCGGTTTTTTTGAGGGTTGTTACATGATCTACGTTCTGGGTATCATCAACTTCGTATGCTTGAAGAAGATATTCCCAAGACTGCTTTCCGCACAATATATGGGCATTATGAGTTCACTTTTATGCCATTCGGTTTGACTAATGCTCCTACTGTTTTTATGGATTTGATGAATAGGGTTTGTAAGCCTTATTTGGACAAGTTCATCATCGTCTTCATTGACGACATCTTGATTTATTCTAAGACTCGAGCCTATAATGAGCAACATTTTCGTCTTACTCTGGAACTCCTGAAGAAAGAACAACTTTTTGCCAAATTCTCCAAATGTGAATTTTGGCTTAGGGAAGTTCAATTTTTGGGTCATATCGTTAACGAACAAGGTATTCATGTAGATCCCTCCAAAATCAGTGCAATTAAGGATTGGGATACACCTACTACTCCTACTGAGGTTCGTTCATTTCTTGGTCTTGCGGGTTATTACCATTTCATATTAAGCCTGATCTCGAGCTAAAAGACAATGCATTATATTATTTCATGGACCGTTTGTGGATCCCAAGTCAAGATAATCTCCGCACCTTGCTTATGGATGTAGCTCATAAGTCTCGTTATTCTATTCATCCTGGCTCAGATATAATGTACAAGGATCTTCGAACCTAGTATTGGTGGCCTGGTATGAAGAAAGACATTGCCTTATACGTATCTAAATGCCTTACTTGTCTTAAGGTTAAGGCTGAACATCAACATCCCTCTGGATTATTGGAGCAACCAGAGATTCCAGTTTGGAAATGGGAAAACATTGCTATGGATCTTATTACCAAACTTCCGCGCACTAAGAAAGGTCATGATGCTATTTGGGTAGTTGTTGTTCGTCTTACCAAGTCAGCGCATTTATTGCCGATCCGTGAGGTTCTATCTGCCGAAAAGCTTGCTAAAATCTATGTGGATGAGATTGTATCCCGACATGGTGTTCCTCTAAACATTATTTCCGATAGAGATGCTTGATTATCATCTCGCTTTTGGAGGACCAAGCAATCAGCTATGGGAACCCAACTTAATTTGAGCACAACTTATCATCCGCAATCAGATGGTCAATCTGAAAGAACAATCCAGACTCTGGAGGATATGCTTAGAGCTTGTGTGATCGATTTTGGTGGTAGTTGGGATTCTTATCTTCCGTTGATTGAATTCTCCTACAACAATAGTTATCACTCCAGCATCAACATGGCTCCTTTTGAGGCTCTTTACGGTCGAAAATGTCGTTCACCAGTCTGCTGGAATGAGATTGGTGAGGCTCAGCTTACGGGACCTGACCTCATTCTAGAGACAACATATAAGGTTAAGAAAGTTCGTGATAACCTTCAGACAACTAGAAGCCGTCAAAAGAGTTACGCGGATAGACGACGCAAGCCCTTGGAATTTCAAGTCGGTGATCGCATTCTACTCAAGGTTTCACCTTAAAAAGGTGTGATCAGATTTGGAAAGACAGGAAAACTTGCACCTAGATATGTTGGACCATTCAAGATCGTCGAAAGAATCGGAAAGGTAGCCTACAAACTTGAGTTACCTCCTAAACTTGGAAATGTTCATCAAACCTTTCACATGTCCAATCTCTAGAAGTGTTTAGCCGATGAGAACCTCCACATACCACTTGACGAAATTCGTGTTGATGACACGATGCATTTTGTTGAGAAACCTGTGGAAATCATGGAACGTGAAGTTAAATGGCTCAAATGCAAGCGCATTCCACTTGTCAAAGTTCGCTGGGAATCTAAACGTGGTCCAGAATTTACTTGGGAATGCGAGGATCAAATGAAGGCGAAATATCCACATCTATTCTCACAAGTTTCCTCTAAATAAATTTATGGATGAAATTTCCTAAAGTAGGGGAGACTGTGACATCTGTTCTTGTAGTCATTGTACAAACTCTGAATAGTTCAATTATCAATAAAACAATGTGATTTGCCCCCAATATTTGTTTATTTATGTTTGACATTTTGCACGTTTTGATTTCTATTCAATTCCAAGCTTTATATCATTTTCTGGAAAGTTATACGCAAACTGGTGCGTAAACGTAATCAGTTTAACGCAACAAATACTCCGGAACATCAATATATGCTTAACATACCTTAAATAACCTTTACATAACTTAGAAATGAGTTTTGAAGGCTTTGGTATGGCAAAATCAAGTTTATTCGATCGCAAGGACTATTTGTGTCAAACTGCGAAAGTATGCCAATTCGTGTGGTAATGAACATTCCAAAACTTGATCATAAGTTAAACATACCATAAATATCCTTTACATAGCTTAGAAATAGGCTTTGAGGGGTTCGGTGTGCTAAAACAAACTTTTTGGTCAACCAGGGACTATAAGCGTCAAAAAGTGCATAAGTTTGCATTTTCACGCATATCTTACGTTCTGAATAAATCCAGACATCCAAAAATTTTTGTAATCATTAAAATATTTTATTTTAGTGATTGGCATGCTAAAATTCCATTCGTCGCATAATTTGGATCGTTTTTCGCGTCCGTTCGTGTTTCGTCGTAATTAACCGAACAACGCACCCGTACGACCAAACGAACCGACATCCGAGATGTTTTTTTGGCATATTTTAAGTTCCCTATACTTTAACTTAATTTTAGAGCCTTGAAATGGGGTTAACGGGGCTTAAACGTGCCAAAATGCATCAAAAACCAAGTTTTTCACATTCAGGGACCAAAACTGACATTTTCTGAAAGTTAGGCTAGGCGAGGCGCGTAGCCCACCCCTTCTGTCTACTCGACCCGTGTAAACTCCCCAGTTCTACAAAAATCAGTTTTTCATATTCAGCAGCTGGTTTCTGGTTTTGGACATGGTTTCCTTCAATCTTTGAGCTAGTTTTAGGCACCCATAGTTTAACAAATCAGTGGGCACACATGGAGGGCCAAGATTGAAGCTCGAATTCCAAGAAATGATCCTAACGGTTGTGGAAATCCTATAAATACCCATCTTGAATTCACTTTCATCCTTACACCTTGATTCATTTCTGCTCTAAGTTGGAGTTTCCACACTTCATACCTGAGCAACTTGAATCAAATCTCTATCGCTTGGACCTTTTGTAAGTTTCTTTCATTCTTTTATGCGTTTTTAAGCACGAAAGTCAAACAGTGTTTGACTTTCTACTTTGACCAGTCAATGGTCAACATGAAGTTCGTTTGAACTTCGCAACGTGAGCGTAATCACGATGGTCATAGTCCTTTGTGACTATACCTACTGATTACCACGTTATTTAGGCATAGTGACGAGTCATAGTTTCGGTCAAAATACGCGTTTATGCGTATTTTGCAACCAAACTATTCTTGGGTATCAAAACCCTTTGTTTTGATATCAAACTTGTTTTCTAACTTCGTTAAACATGTTTTAACATGTTTAACTCGTCACTTTTAGTTTAGTGCTTATATAGGGTCGTAAGATAAGCGGTCTAAACAACCGCTTAGACTTTCGTACCCGACCCGTTTGGTCGATCATTAGGATCCGACCAAACATATTTTGTGACCATAGTTGTATAGGGAATAACCTTCCGAGGTTATGCCTTAGGGTCACTAAGTTTAGTTAGTTGTATGATAGGTAGTTTATATGCCTTAGGAAAATGACCAAAATGCCATTTTTGCGCATAAATTCATTCTAAGCATATGTAACTTAAATTTTGACATCTAAACTGATTAGGCAACATTATTAGACTTGTTAAGGCATATAATACTTGTCATAGGACTAGTTAGGCGGTCCAAACGCGTTTTACGCGAACGACGCGTTAAAGTAGCATAAGGTACCTAAACGAGTCGTAATGGGTCATAAGCACTTAGGATAGGTTCCGATTTTAGTATGTAGGGTTTGTTATACCATATCATATGAGTTCCAATACTCATTTGGTTTACGAAACCTTATCCTATCCGATCTTCCGATTTAGGTCCGGTTATTAATGTAGTTACCTATATTAGGTGCCGATTGATTCCGTGATCCTCCTAGCTTTGCTTGGTTGTTATTCAAAGACTTTTAAGCTATCTCAAGTGAGTACTTAGACCCCTATTTTATTGTTTTCAAACATTTTGGGGTGAAACACATGTGCCTACTTGTAACTTTCGTGCTTTTCATGTTTTTATATCATATGCTTGCTATGTTTATATAGTACATGTATAGTACATGATTTCATCCATGTTTTTGCTATGTATGTTTTATTAACATGCTAGTACATTGATTTTATAAACACATTTGTTTCATATGTTCATTTCAGCATATGTACACATTGATTTACATCATATTCATGCTATGTATGTTCATTTTTGCATACTTAGTATATTGTTTTCATATAACATGCTTACATTTGGTATGACATTTGGTTTGTTTAACGGGACAAATGTACGTTCATTAACATTGGCCACGCCGCTCGGTAGTAAGTAGTGGTACCATAGGAATTGACAACTCCCATTCCCGACTTCCTAGGTTTGTTTGGAAGTAGGAAATGACTGAATCCGATATTCATAGTTTTTGGTAAACCTTTAATTTGTTTAAGGGTTTGTCTCCACAGTCGCAAGGCTTGAATGTATGCGTTTTAACATTACCGCATAGATGTTTGTATCAGTAAAGCATGCATTTATTTTTACAAAACATAACTTTAGTTTTAAACTATGGTTTATTTCAATACATTGTTTTGTACATTTTACATATGGTTTGGGTAGACATTTTTACTTGCCATACATGACATTTGATTATACATCAACATGATTTACATTTGGCATTTGACATTGATTACACATAAACATTTTGACATTAGTTTAAACAAGACATTTTGGTGGTTTGTTTGGATAAGTGATTTAAATAACGAGGCGTGTGTAATATGATAAAAGCATGGTGGATATGCCGCTGGTACTTCCTATATATAAGTGCTTTTATGATATTACATGTCGTAGCGTTATTTAAACCATTTCAATTTAGACATATTACATTTTATACAAAGAAGATAACTTCACAAAACATTGTTTTACAAATAACATAACTTATACAAATTCATTTTACTTGGTTATTTATTTAACCATACATCTTCCTTTTATATCATCTAACTTCTTATCGATTTTCATATGATTTTACAAAGGAAAATACTTTACAAGGTTCATGACTAACTTTTGTTAAACAATTCTTTAAACTTACAAGTCATGAATCCTAAATCAATAAACCTATGTATCTCACAGGCATTTTTATGCTGACGTACCTATTTTCACATGTGTTTTCAGGAGCTGATGCATAAGAATGATCAAGATACACTTAGGCGGACCTGTGCCTTAGTGACATAAAATGAAGCTAGAATAGTTTAACTATGTTATGTACTCTTTGTTTTGTTGTTTTAAGACAATGTAACCCCCCTTTGTTAATAAATAAAACAAAACTTTAAAATACCATGGTTGTGAAACAATAATTCCGTTGCTCGACTCCCCGACGTGTCCGCCGCGGTTTGTTGTTTTACGCGGTCGGGGTGTGACAAATAGGATCATCAGGATTTGGCACCGGAAGGTCCGCCGTATCTCGAGGCTCCGACTTCGGTTTTCTCAAAGCTACAAGCGCAAGACCCTCACCACTATATAATCGCACCAAGGTTCAGAAACAAGGCGCGTACCTTTCTTCTTCTTTTCCTTAAGAACGTCTGCCTTTAGTGTGTCAAGCTTCCTGGGCACAGTAGTAGCAATCGGCGCACGTTTCTTCTTCTTTGATTCAGGGCCTATGCCTAAATTTGTCAACTGACCTATTCAAAAGGAATATTGCAATATTTTTTAAAAATGAAAAAGGGAAACATACCAACATTAGTAGAAGGCTGCGCACTCAATTCTGCATCCCTTGGAAGTGCAAAGTTCCTCACTATCTGATGGTACCATGGTTCCTCATTAATACCCTTCTGAACGGTAGTCATCTTCCCATGTTCTCTCTTGTACACCACAACGTACAAAGCAACAACTGGAAAGGAAGGATCAGTAATAAAACAATCTCATATAATGAAATAAAAGATCTAGTGACTTACTCTTGTCATCCTCCACATAAACAGGCTTATCAAGACGCTGTGCCTTCCAGTGCAAGCTCATCCCAGCAGGAACTAATTCCCTTTCAGGTAATTCAATAGAAGGCGCATCCTTCATATCCAGATACCATACCTCCGCCTCCGGAGTCTTCAGGGTTTCCACCTCAATATCTTCCGCACCTCGGAAAGTCATCTTCGTCGGAATCACTCCGGCCTTGATGAAGAAAAACTTGGGTTTCCATTCATGAAAGGACTTGGGTGGGGGGGGGGGGGTGACAACAAAATCTTTTTGCCTGATGGACGTTGAGCAAATGAATAGAAGCCTTGTGAACAATGAAGCTGGTAAAACACTCGAAAATGATTGACTGTGGGTTCAATATGCATCGATCGACAAAGAAATTGGAAATGTTGAATCCGAACCATCCCCATGGGATTTAACTGATAAATATGAAATTTATAGTAACCCAGAACGTCAAGGACAAATCTTGTTACAGGTAACCGGAAGTTACCCTCCGTAAAATAATCCCAAAAAAGGGTGATATAACCGGCCGGAGCCTGTGCCGCCGTATGTCCCTCTTCTGGGTATATCACACCCCAACTCTTGGGGAACTTGAAATTCTGAACAAGACCGTCAAAGATCTCCTTCGACCACTTCAACGGTGGTAAGGAAGCAGACATCTCCTCTGCAGAATCGTCGGGATGATCTCTAGTAGACATAAAGGGTACAAAGCACGAGTTGCAGGTTTCTCTTTAAAGAAAATATGAGAAGGCGAAAGAATTCAAAGGCAACTAATGAAACAAGGGAAGTCACTCAAGGGTTTATATACCCATCGCCATTAATGCTCTCAAAAACCGTAAAACCCCCTTTTTCAGGAAAACACGGTTACCAAGACAATAAGGGCGAGTGGGGAACAGGAAACAACCTCACGCGCGTGTATGAACGACGTTTAACGACGCCCAATTAATGTTTTACATCTGAAAAGTGATAGCATGTCACCTAACCGTCACATGTCAACATCAGCACAGTACCTTTTACCAGCTTCCTGCCATGAGTCAAGTTTTCCAAAATTTGAAATCATGAAAACCTCCGCTTGAAGAAACAAGAAATATCTTCTACAAGAAGATTCTTCGTACTTTGCGCTGAACAAACCTTGCTACTACTCAAACAACAAAAGCGCACACTTCATCTTTATAGTCCAGTGCTCCACCTACTTGCCATTAGCGCATAGAAGCACCACTGGACTGGGGGGACTAGAAGGGGTATAGTCCCAAAAACCCTGCGCAAGATCATAGGACCATACCCTAACTTCATCCCAAAACATCTTAAATAAAATCCTGCGCAGCCGCGTAGTGGTTCTAAATAAGATTTGGGGAAGAACAGTCTTCAATAACCACGAGCCGGAGGAAAAGAGAGACAAACATTCAACTAACACCCTTGCGCGGGCTCGCGCAAGGGTACAGTTAGGCTTGAAGATAAAATCCTAAACATCTCCTCGCGCTTGAAATCAAGACTTGAACAAAGGAATCTTTTCTGTTATAACAGAATGGACACGTGGCAAAGGCACAATGGTTTACAGCTGTAGATCTTCTAGAAAGCCTTAAATGCTCATCGTGTATGGCCATTCGGTTACAACCAAATGTGACGTGGCATAATCTTAGACGCTCATCTAAATCACGATGATGGCATTAACTTGAAGGAAGATCTATCCAAAACCACTTTACACGTGGCAACTCCCCAACCGTCGATCAGACCCACGATCCGTACGCATGGATGTGAAGTTAACAATTGATAGAAAGAAAAGATAACTGCCAACGGAAAAGTGCTTTCCGTTACTCTCTCTGTTACACCATTTTCCCGCCAAAAATCTGGTTATAAATAAGACACACCAGGAATGATCTGACAAGTTACTCTCACTTACTCTCACATATACTACTTCATCTTCTTCAAGATCACGGTACTTTTTCTCACACCGGAGGGTGGTCACGAAGAGAACCCCCATTCTCCCCGTGGCGAGTCTAACGGCTTTCTATTTTGCAGTGATCACTGGAGAAGTAGTTCAACCAACCACCAAATCGACGAGGAGATTAACCCTTTTTATGCAGAGACAAAACCCCCAATCTGATTGACTCCGGTCAATATATATCACTGTTTCTTCAACACCCTTCTAAATAGAGGGCCTTAACCCCACTCTAGCTAGACTATTTTGTTTTAACCGGGCCCATGCTGGCGTCAAAGTTTGGCTAACGGCATTCCCCGGGAAACCATACCACCCACTGCCAGTTTCAGGGGCTTGCGCCGCCACAAGAGAGACTCTCACTGGCATAACGCACGGTGGACTAAAACCCGGGGTGGCTCGGGCTCGAACTCTTCACCTAGGGTCTGGGAGAACTAGCCTTCATTGCCTTTATCCACCAAATGTGGCACTAGTGGGATCTCCAATAACTAGAGATAAATGATTCATTTGAGAAAACATAAGTAAACGTGTCTCTGCCTGAACCTTATATACTGCTTTTGTGCAACCTTTTCAACAACTAAGAGATTCATTCGAGGAACACGAGGACTAATTGAAGTAACGAGTCTCCAAATATTAGGAGTTATTACTTCAATTGCGAAAATGAAAAATCATTTCATTTTTTAACTTTTTAGTTTAAATTTTCAGTAGTTTGTAACACTCTAACCCATTATGTGTAATATCTTAGAAAAATGCAGATAATTAGGTCCCGGATTTTTTTAAACATAGAACTAACTAACAATACAGACGATCGACATAACAAATTATTACACTAGATTGGTATATTACATATAATTTAGAGTTTGAACACATTAGGATTTTAAACTCGAAAGCTTTCTCGGGCATAATCATGCTTCGACCATCCCCTGGATCATTTCAAAAGATACAAAATTGTTTAATAGTGTTCGTTCCCTCGCATGCTTGGTCGCCCATTCGTCCGGCTCCAGTCTAGAGAAAACCTATCATAAATACTAAAAACAATTAGTTTTTAAGTTAAACGCTGACACTGGTTAAAAACGACGAAAGAAAACATTTTTTTTTTGCTGAAACAGGGCGCCCTCACGTCACGCGACGGGCAACCCTTGATTCCCTTGCGCGACGCGAGGAAGACTTTTTCCAAAAAAGTTTTGAGAGCTGACAGTTTTTACCCCTACACGGAATCTTGCCCAATTTTCACAATTTTTACACCGAACTTGACCCAACTTCAAGTTTATCAAGTTTAGGACTTTCCCCCATAACTATAGGTTCAAACCCATGACCCAAACCTGGATCCTTTAGTCATTTAAATCATTTTTTCAGTTCGAACATAATTAACAAAACCGACCTATTAGGACGCATTTCAAAATATAATTCATTCCTCCTACTTTCACAATAATATTTTCATTATATCTTCCACCACAATTTCATTTGTGGTTGGTTATTTTAGGAAAACTTTTATATTCCGATTTTACCCTCCGGTTGACGTTTTACCAAAAATGACCCATTAGGAGACATTAAACCAAAAAGCCTATGCCTCCCACTTTTATGGTACCATTTTTAATCTGCCCTTAGGATTAGTTTGCCTGATTCATCACCGAGGGCATTTTAGTCAATTTAGTCCTTTTCACAACTAGAGAGCTTTTAAAGGTTTAGATTAAAACTAACGGGTACTTTTAACCCATTATCCCATCTAAATTTGTTATTTTCCTAACAGCGTAAGGGTTTCTAATCATTTTTTGTTTTAAAACTCATTTAGTCATATTTTCGCATCAAGGATATGTCCTCGGCTCTAATGGCCGTTTTACCAAAATATTTGTAACACCTCGAATATTCATGGAGAATAATATGGCAACACGTGTCCAATCAACTCTCAAATATTCCCGATAAGTTGGACGAGAGGGACTAAATGTACAAAAATGTGGAAGTATGGTTGTGGAGGGGTAAAACATGGCAATATGCTAAACATTTGGTTCTGAAGGTCCAATACGGACCACAAGGCATATTCCTTACGGTCCGTAAGGAATTATTTTTTTTATTTTTCATTTTTTTTATTTTTGGGCACCTTATGCGGACCGCAAGGCTTAGTCCATACGGTCCGCATGACATTTAAAATCTGTGGGCGCCAGAAGTTCATGCGGACCGCATGGATCGCCTTATACGGTCTGCATTTGGTTCGCTGGCAGTCCAGAATTAACTGGAAACTTCAGCTGTTTATTCTGCCAATTTGGCCGCGATTTTGGCCACATTTCCAAGTCTTTGGACACCTTGGGTGACACTAATCCTTCCCTAAACACCTCAGGGAACACTTAGCAAGATTTGAGGGCTTAAGTTAAAGTATAATTAGCCATGTCCTTTGTTCACTTGAACTTGCACCTTCACAAAATATTTATCTCTATCTCCTGGAGTGTTTCTGAACTATAGAAGGCTCCTACTTAGGGCTGCAAACGAACCAAACTTTCGGCAAACAGTTCGTGAACCATTCGGCAGGAAGTTCATTTGTTTTCGTTCATTTATTAAACAAACCAACACAAACAAGACATTTCGTTCGTTTAGTTAAATGAACAAACATGAACAGAGTACGCATTTGTTCATTTATGTTCATGAACGTTTGGTAACGTGTTCGTTTGTGTTCGATAGTTCATTAGTATTTTTACCTTTTATATTTTATTTAAATACTTCAAAATTCTGACAAATAAAATATTTAATAAGTGTCAATGTATTATGTATTATGTTTAAGAAACGTTTGTTTGTTACCATTTGTGTTCATGAACATTAGTTTGTGCTCATTTGTGTTCATCGTCGTTCGTTTTCATTCATTGCCTAAAACTAACAAACAAACACAAACGAACACGAACAAGTTTATTTTCTTGACTAGCAAACACGAACATAAAATCTCGTTCGGCAAGCGTTCATGAATAGTTCGTGAACACATATATTTCTTAACAAACTAACATGAAAAAGGACTTGTTCGTGTTCATTTGGTTCGTTTACAGTCCTACTCCTGCTTGAAGTTCAATCTTCCTTGAACACTTGTAAGTGTTCTAACTCAGTCTTGTTTCAATTCTAGGCTAGTTATTAGCCGAAAGTCAAGCAAATTGACTTTTGCTTTGACTTTCGATTATAACTATTTCGGTCAAGCCAATGTTCGAATCGATCATGGCTACGTGATCGTAATAATGTTGGTATTAATCCCTTATGAGGGCACCTTCTGAAAATCACGTTAAGTTGGTCAAATGACGGGTCAAAGTTTGATTAAATAAACAGTCAAAAAACAGTTTTTCATAATTAACATAAAATGAACTTCTAAGTATCAAAACCTTCAATTTTTACATTACATCGGTTTGTATAACATATTAGGACATGTTAGATCATGTCCAACCCGTCAATTCCTGCTTAGCGCTCGGTTCGCAACCGAAAGTCAAACATTTTGACTTCTGCTTTGACTTTCGATTCTGACCCATTTAAGTTAGTGTTGCTTCTGATTTGAAGTTGTTTTATGATCATATTATTATATGGAATAACCCTCTGAGGTTATACCATTTGATCATATCGTTTGTCAGGTTTTTATGCAAGTCCATATAATATGCCTAAATAATGACAAAAATGTCCTTTTTGCGCATAGAACAATTTTGAAACATAATGAACATGTAAACTGAGTTTGAAACTGATGTGATACTATAATAAACATGTTTTGGCATATTGGACTTAACACAGACCCATCCGATCACCCGATGCCTCCTATGCGTGTACGATTGACTTATATAGTATAGTTTATATAAGTTAGTCGAATCGGGTCAAAACCTTTCCAAATCAGTTCTAAACAGAATGTATGATTGTTTTTCCCATGTTATACGAGTCATAATTCTCGTGAGGGTATAAACCACATTCTATTCGGTTTCCGCTTAATCTAGCGAACCATACCTATATATTATAAGTTAACCGATCCAAGTCATATGACTTGAATAACACCCGTTAACATTCTAATGGATAATAGTTCCGTTCATTCCAGACTAGAGCCTCCAGTAAATTGTACCTGTGTTAGTTATTTCGATTAACAGTTGTGCTTATATATCTTTGACTATAAAGATAAGCTAAGGTAAATACTATTAATCTACTTTCCCTATACAGGCTTGGGATACGGTTAAATAGTTTGCCGCTTGGTCGGGTATGTGATAAATGACGACTGAGTCTAAAATCCAAAAACCCGTTTTAATCTATTATGCTTGATAACCTAAACATTGTGGGTTAATATAACAACCCTCAAAGAGCCCCTAAACCATTCCGTAATTATAAAACCGAACCTGTCTAACATTTATTTTAATTAAAAAAGTTAAAAATCAGATTTTTATACCTATCGCAGGCCGCGACAGGCTTATGGTGGGTCGGTCGCAGGGCGCGACGACCCCATATTTGTCGGGCACTCATGACGCCACGTGTCGTGCCACGTGTCAAGACTAGGGGTTTACTCAGCAAACCTAGCCGTAGCTAGGGTGCCATCGCGGGGCGCGACAGAAGTAGGTGGAACAGGTTGCGGGGCGCGATAGACCCCCGAAACACCTATAAATTGAGCCCCAGTTCAGCATTTCAATTCGTTCAACTTCTTTTTCTCTCACAGTCTCTATAACGCCGAAATTATCAGATAAAATACCCCCTAAATCACGAGGCTCTGCCCTGTTGTAAGTATTTTAATCCCCGATCAGTACTTTGTTACTCTACCCGATTGATATAGAACCCAGCAACGCATGTAAAGGCTCTGCCTGACTAAGTACGTTGGGGTTCTGTCTCCTGATGTATGGCTAAAGTGACTTGGGTTATTATACTAACACGCATGCATTGTATGTTTTTTAATAGGAACTCGAGAATATTAGCAGAAAATATTCCTAGGAAGCCCGTAGAAGAACATAAGCTTTCAAAGTGATTCATTCTCTTTTTCTCACAGTTTTGAGCCATTATTTCAAATGTTTTACAAAACCCTAAATGTTTATCAGTTGTATTTATAGTGATTATGTTTTTGTAATTCTACAATTATCACCAGTATGTGGGGTTTTGTATACATTACTTGACACTCGTTAATATTGGACAAAGAGTTAGCCAATATTAGCATGACCACAAGCACGGGGGACATTGGTGCCCCAGTAGCAATACTGTGTTGAGAAATTGGTAGATATAAACAAATGTAAAAACTTTTGATGTTGTAAAATATAACAATGTGTCATTTTATAAAATGGAATGTACTCGCCAGTATTTCTTGCTGATAAAATATTTTTAAAACGCGTTTCAGATAACTTGATGTGAAAGCTAGTAGAAGCCAGCTACGGAGCACTGAAGGCTTAAAGAAAGTGGCTATAAAGTTACCTAAATAAAAAGTTTATGTTTTCAGCAACTAGGGTTTATCCCTATAAAGATATTATTAAAGGAACAATGGGTTTTATCCCATTTGTTTAATATAAAAGTTTGGTGTTTTGAAAATCTGAAATTTATTTCCTAACTACGATCCTAATGATTCATTTCCGCTGCCAAAATAATAAACACCGATACCACCATCTCGTGCTTGCAGCTCCCGCTCCGGGGGTGGGGTCAGGGGTGCGACAGAAGGTGGTATCAGAGCCACTGGTTTAAGCCATTTAGATGTTCTTTTAAATACCTAAATTTTAACCAATTGTGTTAGGATATAACTTATGTGTATTCTGTGTAAATATGTATATTTTGGTATTTTTTATATTTTGATGATTTTTTTAGTTCGCTGTATGAGTGATCAGGGTACTTTTGACGCATAATGTCACCTACCTCATTCTACAATGGATGAAGGAACATCCCATCCAACCTCCGATACGCAGCCGATTCTGAGGAAATCTTTGTTTTTAAAGCCAAATCCGAATAACCTTTTCCCATAAGAAAAGAGGATGGTTCAGGAGAGCAAAAATAAAAAGGAGAAAAAGAATGAGGAAAATCCAACAACAAGCAGTACTAAATAGAGTTGAGAGAAATACCCAAAATCCAGTAGCTAGACCTGTATGGGAAGAAGAATTGGATAGGAGACTAGCCAATCTTAATATGCTTAGAGCTGTAGAAGGAGAATTTGATCTCAACCAAGTAGCAGTACCAGAACCTCAATTACTACCTTTATACCCTGACCAACCCATGAATCTAGAACAAAACCAGGAAAACCCACTTCTAATCCTAGCCTTTGATCCAAAAGAAATACCCAGATTACCAGCCCCAAATCATTTAGAGCAATGGTGGAACAACGACTGGGCATTTCAAAATCTACTGAATGACCCATATATGCCATACGGAGAACCAGTACCGGCTTACCCTGAACCCATACCAGCCCCAATGCCACCAATGAATCAGGAAAACGTAGAAGAACTTTGCCAGTATGGTGAAGAATTAGTTGAGGAAGGAAAACAGATACGCCAAATCGGGGAAAAACTCATCTGGAAATACGACGAGAGGGAGATGCAATACTAGAAAAACCATCGCCTAATATATATATATATATGTATGTGTGTATGTGTCTGTGTATATTTTATGTTACTTTAGAAAATATATACACACACACACACACACACACACACACACACACAATATACTATATAAATCACCTATATCTAGATATATCGATGCATAACTACTAACGTTTAAATTCCAGTTATAGTTTGTAATAGATGCATATATATATATATATATATATATATATATATATATATATATATATATATATATATATATATATATATATATATATCGATGCATAACTACTAATGTTTAAATTCCAGTTATAGTTTGTAATAGATGCATATATATATATATATATATATAAGGAGGAGCTCATGCGAGAACCACCTTTATTGTGAGAACCACGAGAACCAATGTGAACACAACCTAAAATAGCTAAAAAAACCTAAAAAAACCTAACCCCCATCCCCCCCCCCCCAAAAAACCTAAACCCCCCACCACCCCCCCCCCCAAAAAAAAACCTAAACCCCCCCCCCCCAAGCTAAATGCTAAAAAATACCTAACCCCACCCCCCCCCCCCCCCAAAAAAAAACCTAAACCCCCCTCCCCCACCCCCCAAAAACCTAAACCCCCCCCCCCCCAAGCTAAAATGCTAAAAACTAAACCCCCAAAAAACCTAAAAAAATCTAAAAAATATATAATTTTTTTTGAATTTTTTATGTTAAAATCGCTATTTTTAAAAGCAAAAAAAAAAAATTAAATTTAAATTTTTTTTTTTGCTTCGAAAAGTAGCGAATTTTTTAAAAAAAATATTAAAAAAAATTTTTGTGTGATTTTTAGCTATTTTTAGGCATTTTTTGTGTGTTCACATTGGTTCTCGCGGTTCTCACAATAAGAGGTGGTTCTCGCATGATCTTCTCCCTATATATATATATATATATATATATATATATAGGGAGGAGCTCATGCGAGAACCACCTTTATTGTGAGAACCGCGAGAACCAATGTGAACACAACCTAAAATAGCTAAAAAAAACATAAAAAAACCTAACCCCCACCCCCCCCCCCCCCAAAAAAAACCTAAACCCCCCCACCCCCCCCCCCCCCCAAGCTAAATGCTAAAAACTAAAATCTAAAAAAAACCTAACCCCACCCCCAATAAAAAACCTAAACCCCCCTCCCCCACCCCCCAAAAACCTAACCCCCCCCCCCCCCCAAAGCTAAAATGCTAAAAACTAAACCCCCAAAAAACCTAAAAAAATTTAAAAAAATAAAAAAAAAATCTAGAAATTTTTTTTTTGAATTTTTTAATATTTTTTATGTTAAAATCGCTACTTTTAGAAGCCAAAAAAAAATTTTTTTTTCTTCGAAAAGTAGCGATTTTTTTATAAAAATATTATAAAAGTAAAAAAAAAAAATTTTTGTGTGATTTTTAGCTATTTTTAGGCATTTTTGGTTGTGTTCACATTGGTTCTCGCGGTTCTCGCAATAAGAGGTGGTTCTCGCATGATCTTCTCCCTATATATATATATATATATCGAATAATAACTGATTCAGAATCTTATAAAATTGCTTGATAATAATCTCTGTTTTTGTATTCATCTTTGAAAAAATGGCATCCTTTTGGAAAAATGAAGTCGATCAGGGAAAAGAAGGTTTTATTAACCTTTTCAACTTCCAAAGGTTCTAGAATTTTGATAATCTTTTTGTTTGGGTTGATAATGTAGGGAATAGTGGCTGGTGAAGAGGTTGAAGGAGAAGCTGGTTTAGAGAGTTTTGTAAAAGAAGGAGATTGAATAATGGGTTTTGATTCTAAATTTTGAATAATAGATGAGAATGGAGGTCTAGGTCTTGGACCTGGGGTTAGAGGGGCAAATCTGTTTTGAATATTAGGTAATAAGGGAAATTGTTGCAAATGGGTTGGTCTTGAAGGAGAATTTGGAGAGCTTGATAATTGAGATTTTGAGAATTGTTGTTTTGAGAATACAATCTTTTTTGAAGAATCGGAGTTGCTCATATTCCCTGTAAAAATTCTCTTGATAAAAAATCTGGTAAAGAATTATTTTCTCCTTTTATAAATTCTATTTGAAAATCAAAGTTGCTTAATAATGTTTGCCATCTTGCAAAAACTTGTTTTGAAATCAAATTCTTAATGTCTTTTTCTAAAATATATTTTGCAGATAAACAATCTATTCTTAATAAAAATGGTTTCATATATAAATCATCTTCAAACTTTTTTATACATAAAACTATATATAGGTGAAAGGAAATTATGTCCTCCTCATGAAAAGGAAGTGACAGGGTTTATAACATGAGATGGAACAACTTTAAGGAAATAGTTGAAAGGAAATTATGTCATCCTCATGAAAAGGAATAGATTGCCAATAAATTCCTAAATCATAGAATGATTGGGGTAGATTGCAAGGAATATACTACCACATTCTTTGAATATGCTAGGATAGTACCAACACTAGCCTCACCAGAACCAGTATTAATCTCCCGTTACATCCGGGGATTAATCAGTGAGATCAGAAATATAGTTAAGGCAGCTCGACCACAAACAATAGAAGAAGCAGTGGAACTTGTGAAGACTTTGAAAGATGAATTGGTATGCATGCAAGAGGAAAATCAAAAAAAGAATCTAGCTCAGAAAATTACTCTTGAATTATGTGGAAAAAGAACAGGTTCATCTTCTTCACTGTTCTATAAGATATGTAAGAAAAAGCATTCAGGAAAATGCACAAGATATTGTAATTTTTGCAAGAAGCCCAGGCATAAGTAAGAAGAATGTAGAATAAAAGCTAGTGCCAGAATATACTACAACTGTGGAGAAGCTGATCATATCAAGCCGAACTGTCCGAAACTAGCTCTAGCGACAACCAACAAAGCAAAGGCAACAGAAGGACCCAAGAAGAATGCCAGAGCATTTATATTGACAACTGAAGAAGCCAAGATGATCCCTTTGCTTAATAATTCATCTAACTGCTTTTTCTATTCTAACATTTCGGTGGGTGCTAACCGATAAGGTGCCTTGGCTATCGGTGTAGTTCCAGGAATCAAATGAATTCTAAATTCTACCTCCCTATCTGGTGGTAATTCTTCTGGGAATACATCCGAGTATTCTGATACTACCGGAATTTCCTTAAGTTCCTTACCCTTAGTGCTAATGATTACTGAAATCATATACACTATTCCTTGCTTTCGTTCATAACTAGCTACTTTCATTACTGAAATGAACTTCATTGGTTTACGCGGCTTATCCCCTGTAATCATAATTACTTCTCCTGTAGGTGCACGAATTTCTATGGATTTCTTATCACAAAGGATTCGAGCATGGTTGGCTACTAACCAATCCATTCCTAATACGACATCGAATCCAGCTAAATTCATGGGTAATAGGTTTGCAGAAATTTTATGACCTGAAAGTTCTATATTTTCTTTTTGCAACCCGTCTGCCGTCTCTACCGTAAAAACTTGCCTAAGTTTGGTTAAGGGTAGCTTAAGAGCTTGGCAGAAGGAAGTATTGATAAAACTTTGGTTTGCACCAGAGTCGAAGAATACTTTCGCATAAACGTTGTGTACCAGAAACGTACCAGCTATTACGTCAGGAATCAGTTCTGCTTCCTGCGTGGTTAATTGGAAGGCTCTTGCGTTCTTCTTTGTAGTCCCTTCGGCAGGTTTGGCCTTGTTATCTGCTGGTTTGACCAATTTAGGGCATTCTGGTCTAAAATGCCCAGCTTCTCCACAGTTGTAGCAGATCTTTGTTTTCCTTCTGCAATCTTCTTCACGATGTCCTATAGCTTTGTAGAAGTTGCAGGTTTCATTACATTTTCCAAAATGTTTCTTTCTACAGTTTCTGCAGAACGGCGGAGTGGAAGATTGCCCAGTTCCTCTTTTCTTGAAATTGTTATTATTACCCACACGAAATCCTTGGGCAATTTTCTGAGCCAATTCCTTCTTCCTATTTTCTTCTCGCGTACGCACCAGTCCGTCAGTCAAAGTGTTGGCCAATTCCACCGCATCATCGATTGTGTGGGGTCTCGTGGCTTTGACAATACCACAGATCTCGCTAATTAAACCCCAAATGTAGCGAGAAATAAGTACCGGTTCGGGCGAAGCCAGAGTAGGCACAATTCAAGCATATTCGAAAAACTTCGAAGTATACCCTCGGCAATCCACATCCACCAATCGGTGGCTCAGGAATTTATTTGCCATTTTTTCTTTTTCATACTCTGGGCATAATTTTCTTTCCACCAATTGCTTAAACTCTTCCCAGTTCATGGCATAGGCCATGTCGCTTCCCTTGGCTTGCAACACTGTGTTCCACCATTCTAATGCTTCTTCCTTGAAAAGGTGAGATGCATACATGACTTTATCCTCCTCGGCACATTTACTTATTTTAATTACTTCCTCGGTTTTCTCTAACCAACGCAGTGCTGCAGTTGCCCCTTCATTGCCTGCAAATTCGATGGGTTTACAGGCAAGAAATTCCTTGTAAGTGCAACCAGGCGTTGCAGCTTTCATTCTTTTAAGGAATGGGGCTTGCATCCCATCATTATCATTATTATTAATATGGCCGCCTCCATTTATACTATTACTGAAGTTGTCTTCATGAGTACGTTTGCTAGGAATAATTGGTTAAGGTTCAACTGGATTTCGGGCAGCAGCAAGAATTGCTGGAATAGCATTGGCTATTCCTTGTGCCACGATGTTTTCTATATCTTATCTATTCAGAAAATGGTCCTCATTGTTTTGCTCAGATTGGTTAACTTCGTTAACTGGTTCATTACCGGCGTGTTCCATCTGGTAATTAATATATATTACTTATTAGCAAAAAATAAATAACAACCAAACATAATAAACAATCGCACCTAATCACGTCAACACATATAGCCAAAATTGTCGATTTTTCGACTTCCATATTTTATATAATTTAATATGCATCCGTACCTTACCAGATATGTTACAAAGTTTTATTTTTAGTTATTTTACATGATTATATTTTTATTATTATATTATTATTAAACACATATCCGCACAACCACATACGATCCCGTCAGCTGGCACTTCAGAAACAACGTTCCCTCTCATCGTATTTCCATGATATCCTCTCTCCCACATCTCGGATTCTATTTCCTGCGTCCACCTGTTCCTCGCCATAGTGGCGAAGTTCAGCCAAGTTCTCGGTGCTCATTGGTGGGTGTAGTGGAGGCTCAGGGTCAAATTGAGTGAAAAAGGTAATAGGGTTATTTAAAAGATTCTGAAATTGCCAGTCAGTTGTCCACCATTCTTCTAGTTCTTCTGGTAGAGGTCAGGGTTGGATAATAGCATATGTAATAGCAGGTTCCAGATTAACTGGGAGTTGTACTTCAACTGGGTAATTGAAGAGGTTTTCATCGGCAGGTCCGATGAGGTCACTAAGTCCTAATCTACGATCCAGCTCCTCCCATGATGGCATTTCCTGAGCTTGCCCTGAACTTTCCCTGATCTCCTTTCCTTTGCCTTCATCATTTGGATCCTCAGTCTTTATAACTTTCTGTGTTGCTGGTTTCTTCCTATGCAAATGCCTCCAGCCCACGAATCTTCTTCTCTTTTTCGGTTTGGGTTTCTCCTGGGGTTGGGCTTGGAATTCCATAGGTTCATCAGTGTTGGCCCAATAACAGGAAAAGCCCTCGGAAACTTCCATGTCTGCAGAATGGATAGTGATATTCTGAAGAGCTTCAGACAACTCATTCATGTTGTTAGCATATATGAAGAAACACACAAAATTCTAAGTTAAAATTTTGTAAATTGGATTTTCACATAATCACAGAATGGCAATCAGAAAATTTAAGTATTCCTAAATACTTAAATGGCTTAAATCAGTGGCTCTGATACCACCTTTTTCTGTCACGTCTCCTGGCCCGGTTTTGCCCGTTTCAGGAGCCGCGAAACAGAAACCCGTGGTAATAAATATGTTGGCAGCGGAATTTTTAACAGGATCTTTTAAAACTTGAAAATGCCCAATTTATTTTATTTCATAATTTAGGGATAACACCCATAATTTACAATAAAGGTGATGTCACTGGGAAACCCCCGTTTTACAAAAAACATGCTCCTTTATTTTATTGAGCCACTTCTTCAAGCTTGCAGTGCTACATGGTACTTTTTCCTTGATCACAGCAGATCACCTGAAATATATTTTAAAAAGATTTTATCAGCAGGGAAATACTGGCGAGTCACTCAAGTTGCACAAAACGACACATTGTTATACTATACAGTATTAAGGGTGATTACATTGTTTCTATCAACCAATTACCCCAAACCGGTATTTATCACTCGACTGTATCTGTGACTATGGTCAGATCACCCATTGGCTAACCTGTTGTCCAATGGTGACGGGTATCAAGTAATGTATACAAAACCCCACATACCGGCAGTAATTGAAGATTACAAAGACTTAATCCCTGTAATTATAACTTTGAAAACAAGTAGAGTTTTAAGAAAACAATTTGATAAAAAGAGAATGACTCACATTGCAAGTTTAGACGGGCAGCGTTTAGCCTACTGATTTTAGCCTGGTTAACCTAATTCAAATAACAATGCACACGAAAACTAGGTCAGTAACTTAATACAACTTTTACGACAACTCACGAGATCAAAACCTTCACGACGAATGACAAAGTATAGCCCAAATACGGACGGCACTTAAACATCCATCGGATTGGTTTTTATCGATCGAACATTGAATCGTAGCAGTGATCGAGTTATTACCCTGTTATCGCGACAGAATTTCGTGCTTGTGTGTGTTTTTGGAGTAAGCTGATGATATCTCAACGTACAAAATGAATTTTCACGTCGAACCAACGCCAAAAAACAAGTGCCAAACCCCTGATACTTATACTGAAAAATGGTCCCTGTCGCGTGTCACGAGAGGCTCTCGCGTGGCGCGAAGGGTCACTTCTAGGATAGGGTAGCCTTGTGTATTTCTAGCCTAGGTGAGTCAGCCGTTCGACAAAATTCGCATTCGACAACAAACAGTGAGGATAATACCAATTAGGGAATACCCCCCCCCCCCCTGAGTTTTAGGGGCCCTGATCCTGATTCCAACTGTTCTGAAAATTTTAGGGGTCATGCAGTATCACTTGGGGGTCTTAATTAGGGTTTCCTATTGGACAAAATAAAATAAGAAATAGTAATTTTAATGAGAGTTGTTACATCCTCCACACCTTAATAAAAATCTCGTCCTCGAGATTTACTGGAACAAGTAGGGATATTTTCGCTTCATCTTCGATTCCAGTTCCCAAGTGTATTCAGGTCCTCTCTTTGAATCCCACTTGACTTTGACAAGTACTAGTCTTTTGTGCTTGAGAAACTTGACCTTTCTGTCTTCTATCTGTAGTGGCTTCTCAACAAATTTTAACTTTTCATTTACCTCTACATCTTGAAGAGGTACTACCAAGGATTCGTCAGACAAACACTTCTTGAGGTTAGACACATGAAACACGTCATGTACCCCAGCTAGCTCTTCTGGTAGTTGTAAGTGATAGGCGACTGGTCCTACTCGATGGATTATGGGGAATGGTCCTACGTATCTTGGACTTAGCTTTCCCTTCTTCCCGAATCGAACTACTCCTTTCCAAGGAGAAACTTTCAAGAGTACCTTGTCTCCAACTTGAAATTCTAATGGCTTGCGTCGATTATCGGCATAAATCTTCTGGCGATCTCGAGCCGTTTTCAGTCTTTCCTTGATTTGAGTGATCTTGTCGGTGGTTTCTTGCACGATTTCAGGACCTGATAATTTGCTTTCTCCTATTTCTGCCCAACAGACCGGAGTTCTGCACTTTCGTCCATACAGTGCTTCGAATGGGGCAGCTTCAATGCTTGCATGATAACTATTGTTATAGGAGAATTCAATTAAGGGTAGGTGGGCATCCCAGTTTCCACTAAAATCTATTACACATGCCCTGAGCATGTCTTCTAGGAAATCTATTACACATGCCCTGAGCATGTCTTCTAGGGTTTGGATCTTCCTTTCACTTTGTCGATCTGTTTGGGGATGATAAGCTGTACTTAAATTTAGTCGTGTCCCCATGGCTTCTTGGAAACTTGTCCAGAAATGTGAAGTGAAACGACTATCTCTATCCGATACAATGGAGAGTGGAACTCCATGTAGGGATACTACTTCGTCTACGTATAACTTTGCTAACCTTTCCATGCTAAAGGTTCCTTTCAGGGCTAGAAAATGAGCTGATTTGGTTAATCGATCCACAATTACCCAAATCACATCATTACCTTTTCTGGTTTTGGGTAACTTAGTAACGAAGTCCATGGTTATTAGTTCCCATTTCCATACAGGCATTTCTAATTGTTGAAGTAACCCTGAAGGTTTCTGGTGTTCTGCCTTAACTTGTGAACAAGTTAGGCACTTAGATACATATCTAGCTATGTCCTTTTTCATTCCTATCCACCAGAAATTATTTCTTAAATCTTGGTACATTTTATTATTTCCCGGGTGCATGGTATATCTAGATTTATGGGCTTCCTCTAAAATCTTATTTCTTAACTCTCCTTGTTTAGGTACCCAATTTCTTCTTTTATGGAATCTCCAAATTCCATCAGCTCCTTGCTCTAATTCATTTATTCTTCCTTTCATTCCTTCAGCATCATCCTTGATTGCTGCTTCTTGAATATTTTTCAGTTGTTCCATTAAATCTACTTGAAGATTTAATCTAAGAACACGAATTCGCTTTTGTTTTTCATGATACTTATGACTTAAGGCATCTGCGACTACATTTGCTTTTCCTTCGTGATATTGAATATCACAGTCGTAGTCACTTAGAATTTCCATCCATCTTCTTTGCCTCATATTCAATTCTTTTTGCCCAAATATGTATTTTAAACTCTTATAATCTGTATAAACAGTAAACTTACTTCCATACAGATAGTGTCTCCAAATCTTAAGGGAAAAAATTATCGACCCTAATTCTAAGTCATTTGTCGTATAATTTTCCTCGTGCTTTTTAAATTGCCTTGAGGCATACGCAATTACCTTTTTGGGTTGCATTAGCGCACATCCTAATCCTAGCTTAGAAGCATCACAGTAAACTTCAAAATCTTCTGTCCCTTCTGGTAAGGCAAGAATTGGGGTGTTGGTTAACCTTTGTTTTAAAATCCTAAAAGCCTCTTCTTGCTTAGGTCCCCATTCAAACTTAATTGTTTTACAGGTTAGCTTAGTTAATGGCACAACTATCTTAGAGAAATCCTTAATAAAGTTCCTATAGTACCCAGCTAATCCTAGAAAACTTCTAACTTCCGTAACTGATTGCGGGACCTTCCATTTGGTGATCGCTTCTATTTTGGAGGGATCTACGTGGATACCTTCGTGATTCACCATGTGACCCAAGAATTGTACCTCTTGTAGCCAAAATTCACACTTCGAGAATTTGGCATAAAGTTTCTCTTTTCTTAACAAAGTTAAGAGTGCATGTAAATGCTCACAATGCTCGTTCTGACTTTTGGAATAAATAAGTATATCGTCGATAAGGACAATTACAAATTTATCCAAATATGGTTTACAGATTCTATTCATCATGTCCATAAATGCTGCAGGAGCATTTGTTAACGTAATGGACATGACTGTAAACTCGTAGTGACCATACCTAGTTCTGAAAGCGGTTTTAGGTATGTCTTCTTCTTGTACCTTCAACTGATGGTATCCGGAGCGTAAATCTATCTTAGAAAAATATCTAGCTCCTTGAAGTTGATTGAAAAGATCATCAATCCTAGGTAATGGGTATCGATTCTTAATTGTAACTTTATTCAGTTCCCTATAATGGGCATCGAACCATCCTTCTTCTTTACGAAAAACACTGGTGCTCCCCAAGGGGATGAACTAGGTTGTATATATCCTTTGCTTAATAATTCATCTAACTACTTTTTCAATTCTAACATTTCGGTGGGTACTAACGACTAAGGTGCCTTGGCTATCGGTGTAGTTCCAGGAATCAAATGAATTCTAAATTCTACCTCCCTATCTGGTGGTAATCCTGGTAATTCTTCTGGGAATACATCCGAGTATTCTGATACTACCGGAATTTCCTTAAGTTCCTTACCCTTAGTGCTAATGATTACTGAAATCATATACACTATTCCTTGCTTTCGTTCATAACTAGCTACTTTTATTAATGAAATTAACTTCATTGGTTTACGCGGCTTATCCCATGTAATCATAATTACTTCTCCCGTGGGTGCACAGATTTCTATGGAGTTCTTATCACAAAGGATTCGAGCATGGTTGGCTACTAACCAATCCATTCCTAACACGACATCGAATCCATCTAAATTCATGGGTAATATGTTTGCAGAAAATTTATGACTTGAAAGTTCTATATTTTCTTTTTGCAAAACCATATCTATGTTAACAGAATTCCCGTCTGCCGTCTCTACCGTAAAAACTTGCCTAACTTTGGTTAAGGGTAGCTTAAGAGCTTGGCAGAAAGAAGTATTGATAAAACTTTGGTTTGCACCAAAGTAGAATAATACTTTCGCATAAACGTTGTGTACCAGAAATGTACCAGCTATTACGTTAGGAATCAGTTCGGCTTCCTGTGTGGTCAATTGGAAGGCTCTTGCGTTCTTCTTTGTAGTCCCTTTGGCATGTTTGGCCTTGTTATCTGCTGGTTTGACCAATTTAGGGCATTCTGGTCTAAAATGCCCAGCTTCTCCACAGTTGTAGCAGATCTTTGTTTTCTTTCTGCAATCTTCTTCACGATGTCCTATAGCTTTGCAGAAGTTGCAGGTTTCATTACATTTTCCAAAATGTTTCATTCTACAGTTTCTGCAGAACGGCGGAGTGGAAGATTGCCCAGTTCCTCTTTTCTTGAAATTGTTATTATTACCCACACAAGATCCTTGTAGGTGCAACCAGGCATTGCAGCTTTCATTCTTTTAAGGAATGGGGCTTGCATCCCATCATTATCATTATTATTAATATTGCCGCCTCCATTTATACTATTACTGAAGTTGTCTTCATAAGTACGTTTCCTAGGAATAATTGGTTGAGGTTCAACTGGATTTCGGGCAGCAGCAAGAATTGCTGGAATAGCATTGGCTATTCATTGTGCCACGATGTTTTCTATATCTTGTCTATTCAGAAAATGGTCATCATTGTTTTGCTCAGATTGGTTAACTTCGTTAACTGGTTCATTACCGGCGTGTTCCATCTGGTAATTAATATATATTACTTATTAGCACAAAATAAATAACAACCAAACATAATAAACAATCGCACTATGACAACCCTCATAATTCCATGTACCCGTACGATTTATTAATGATAATTAAAGTGCCTGATGACTGTATGGATTAACTTAACTGTTTCCTGATTACTATGTCATACTTACATGTGCTTGTTTACAGATTAGTCATGTGCAGAAAAGTTACTAAAATGGTCCTGAATATTTTCCTAAGTGTTAGGAATTAAAAGTGTTACAAAAATATATATATAAGACACCTTACGGAATAATTAAACACTTTAACGGAACAATATCTGACCGAACAACCGGACATTACCGGGGACACCAAATATTTGTCAAACACATTGTTTATTTATTTCTTGGCTTGTCGTGATCCCTGTACACCATAACACCCGCTAAAATGCCTACTAACTAACATGTGTAAACAATACTTGGGAACTAACTAATGTTTACCTATTAGTTGCAAATTTTACATCCAACCCCCCCCCCCCCATAAAACCGAATTCGGTCCTTAAGTGGACCCACACAATCACCAACTTATCTTCATACCATGCCTTCTTGATTTTATCTCATATTATAATAGATTGGTTACTTCTAAATCTAAACAAAATATAAGGAACATCCATATAAGTATGGCACCTACTTACACCATATCATTCCATAGATTCACTCCCTCACTTCACATCTCTCTCTCCCTCTTTCGGCTCCACCCCAAACCTCCACCATCACCACCACTTAAACATCATCATCTTCATCAATATCAAGTTCCATTCAAGCCTTGAAGGTGATTCAAGAAGGTTGCACTTGTGAAGCTTCAAAAGGGCTTTGTTCTTGCTTGTTCATCATCACTTTTCACCATCTTCTTCACTAGATTCTACCCTAGCCTTGTGCTAGTAGTAAGTTCCTTGTGCACCCTTGTTCATCTTGTTTTTATGGCTAAAACTTGTAGTATGATACTTATGTTTAAAAACACTGAAGAACTAGAACACTAAAAAGGGGTTAAACAAGAACATGAACATAAGTTTACATGAAGATGAAATCTTGATGAGATAAAGTTGTTCTGATATGTTGCTGAATACTTGATGATTACTTGTTAATGTTAAATGTCGTTATTGATCACTAAACATGTTTACGGAATCAATCGAACACGAGTTAGAAAGCTAAAAGCTGAAAAACAGCTTCTGTCCAAGCCTTTACAGCCAACTTCAGTTGGCTGTAAACAGGTCAATATTTAATGAAAAACTGATTTTCTTGAGTTTATAACGTGTTATTATGAAATACGGTTCTAATGGCACTGGAATTAGGGTTTCCTATTGGACAAAATAAAATAAGAAATAGTAATTTTAATGAGAGTTGTTACAGGAGTGGTGTATATGATTTCCTTAATCATTAACACTAAAGGAAAAGAATTAAAAATACTCCCGTCATATCTAAATTCTCAGATGTTTTTCCAGAAGAGTTACCTGGATTACCGCCAGATCATGAGGTTGAATTTAGAATTCACCTGATACTAGGAACGACACCGATTGCCAAAGCACCTTATCGACTAGCACCAACGGAGATGCAGGAATTGAAGAAACAGCTAGACGAATTACTAGAGAAAGGTTTCATTCAACCTAGTTCATCACCATAGGGAGCACCTATGTTATTTGTCAAGAAGAAGGATGGATCGATGCGTATGTGCATTGATTACCGAGAATTGAATAAGGTTAGAATTAAAAATCGGTATCCACTACCGAGAATCGATTATCTATTTGATCAACTTCAAGGAGCCTGATTCTTTTCTAAGATCGATTTACGCTCAGGATATCATCAATTGAAAGTATAGGAATAGGACATTCCTAAAACTGCTTTCAGAATAAGGTACGGTCATTATGAATTTACAGTCATGCCATTTGGTTTAACCAATGCCCCAGCCGCATTTATACTTGGATAAATTCATAATTTTCTTTATAGACGATAGTCTAATTTACTCTAAGAATAAGGAAGAACATGTGGAGCATTTGCCTATACTTCTAACATTATTGAGAAAGGAAAAGCTTTATGCTAAATTCTCAAAATGTGAATTTTGGTTACACGAAGTGCAATTCCTTGGACACTTGGTTAATCATGAAGGAATTCATGTGGATCCCACAAAGATCGAAGCGATTGCCAAATGGAAAGTCCCTGAGTCACCTACAGAAGTGAGAAGTTTTCTTGGATTGGCAGGATATTATAGATGTTTTATTAAGATTTCTCTAGAATAGCCATTCTATTAACCAAACTAACTTGCAAGACAGTTAAGTTTGAATGGGGACCAAAACAGGAAGAAGTATTTAGGATTTTAAAACAAAGATTAACCAACGCCCCAATACTCACATTGCTAGAAGGAACTGAAGACTTTGTAGTCTATTATGACGCGTCTAAGTTAGGATATGGATGTGTGTTGATGCAACGTCAAAAGGTAATTGCTTATGTCTCTAGACAACTTAAGAAGCATGAAGAGAATTATACAACCCATGATCTAGAGTTAGGAGCGATAATTTTTCCCTTAAGATTTGGAGACACTATCTTTATGGTAGTAAGTTCATTATATTCACGGATCATAAGAGTTTAAGGTATGTCTTTGGACAAAAGGAATTAAATATGAGACAGAGACGTTGTATGGAAATTCTTAGTGACTATGATTGTGATATCCAGTATCATGCAGGAAAAGCTAACGTAGTAGCTGATGCTTTAAGTCGCAAGTATCATGAAAAGACAAAAAGAGTACGCGCTCTCAGACTAAACCTGTAGGTAGATTTAAATGAGCAAGTGAAAAGGATACAGCAAACAACAATCAAGGATGATGCTGAAGGTTTTAAATGAATGATTAAAGAATTAGAAAAAAGGAACAAATGGAATTTGGAGATTTCATAAGAAAAGGATTTGGATACCTATTCAAGGAAACCTACGCAACCGAATTCTAGAAAAAGCTCATAAATCGAAGTATACGATACATCCCGGAAGTGACAAGATGTACCAAGACTTAAGAAATAATTTCTGGTGGATAGGATTGAAGAAGGATATAGCAAACTATGTTGCTAAGTGTTTAACTTGCTTACAAGTTAAAGCTGAACATTAGAAACCTTCAGGGTTACTGTTTTGGTCAAAAATTACCGAAGCAATTAAGTGATCAAATTAGTTAAGTGAGGTAGTGTGCTAAAAAGTGTGTTGAAAATATGCTGGTTAAGTTGTTTTAAAAAACAGTATTCAGGGTACGGCTCAGGATATTGAGCTGTATCTACGATCAAACAATGAGCAAAAAGTAAAGGGGGTGACACGAGATATACGAGGAAAGCCCTTGATCAATCTAGATCGCCGGCATAAAACCTCGGGAGCTGACAATCGCAGCTGCATTGTTCTTCTTATTGCTTTAAACGTCAGGATACAGTGCAGGATATTGACCAGATCGCTAAGTGTTACAACGCTTTTGTGTGAGAGTGAAAATTGCTAGAGAACAAGTGTAAGAGTGTAGTGAGTGTTGATGTGATGTCCTATTCGATCTGATATACCCACCTATTTATAGTAACGAATTACAAACAAAAATTCCTATAAATATGGGATGCTCCGAATATTCCATTGTTAACGTTGTAGACCGAGTAATGCGGCTTCAACGTCTTTATTTGAATGACTTGGACCGAGTCTTCCGTGGAATGAGTCCTTGTGAACGTTGCTAGCTTCTAACCCGCGTACCTGCACATAATCCGTTAGTGATCCTGAGGATACCATTCAGGATGTTACCAATATCCTGAATCAGCATCCCGGATGTGAACAGATATCATATAACCAAGATATAACCCAAGATATTTCTCAGGATATGGGCTCAGATTTTCACCCATAACAATTGTTCCCAAAAATGTTACCGTTTAGTATCCTGCCACTAACGGTTACAGTTTTCATGGAGATCGAGATAATTAAGAGATAAGACCCATGATGTGACCGTTTGCAACTACTCAGCCTATATTTACTCATTGCACCCTATATCTTCTCATCCCCATCTCTTTTTTAATCACTACCGATAAGGAAAAAGGTAAACATTCTCTCTCTAATCTTCATCTTCATCCTCCTTTTCCGGTCAAAAAATCAGGCGATCAAATGCCAAGACAGACAAGATCCAGTTCTGGTGATTCGGCTCCCACATTTATCCAGCAGAATCTTCTCCAAGAACCGGAGAAAGAGATATGCTCTTTTGATAGTGCCCACTTGTCGGCACTGAAATCCTCCGGTATCTTTCCGAAAGGAACGGTATTCCGGCCGTTCGACCGGGAAATCCGGTCGGATATGGTCTCCAATGAGTGGTTGTGCTTTAGTGCCTTTCCCTTTACCTTAGGGTTACAGTTCCCCTTTCCAGACTTTATCACCGAATTCTTCAACATTACAAAAATCTCTTTTAGCCAAACAATGCCGATGCTTTGGCGTGTTCTGTCCGTTCTTGACCAGATCAAGAAAAACCACATCCCTGATCTTTCTGTTCATGATCTCCCCCTAGCTTACCGGCTTAGATGCCATGGATCATGTAGATTTTTGTTTTATTCCACCTCCGGCGACCCGCTGATACTTCGTGCCACCAGGAACGAGGATAATTGGCAATCTAAGTTCTTCTTTGTAAAAAGAGACTCAATCCCTGGTGGAACGGAATATCCGGTGAAATGGTTGAAAAAGGGTAGGATTTAGGGTTTAAGGATGATCCTGCCTCTTATCCTGTTCCATATCCTGAACTGGTCAACTTTCTTTTTTCTGTTGTGCACGCAGCTGATTTTAGGAAGATTGCACCTCCCCTTGTTGATTCACAAAAAAGGATTGACGCCATCAGAATCCTTCCAGAGGCTGAAAGAAGTTTCAACCCGTCTCCACCATCTCCAAGTCCTCTTTCTAGTGCAAACATGTCTGGTAAGGATCCTGCAAAATATCCTGTACATACATGTCTTTATTTGATATACTTAGGAGAAATTTTACTCCCTGTATGCAGACTCCAGCAAGGTTCCAGTCCACCTAGACTTTGAAGAACTTGACAGCTACCGTACTCCAGTCAGTGCTCCAGGTCCAGAAGGGTTCTCCTACGATGAACTCAGTTTTTCTGACTCCTTAGAGCCAATGACATCCTTCCTCAACAAGGTAATATCCTGCATATATATCCTGATAGGATATCCTGACAGGATATCCTGGTTAATATATTCTGACTCATACCTGAATTTGATGTGCAGGGCCTCCAGCATTTGCTCCACCTGTACAACGATGCCTGTGGTACTGCTGTACTCCATGAAGCCAGGATTAAACAGCTCGAAAGTACCGTTGCCAACCAAGGTGCCATTGCTGAAGCAAAGACCCGGCACTATGCGGGCATGCTGAAGAAGGTCACCCAAGATGCTGAGCTCAAACTTGCCACTGTCCAAATGGATCACGAACAGGCCATGGTTTCTTTCCGGGAAGGAATCAAAGCCTCCGCTATCGTCTCCCTGCTACAAGCTCGCATCAAGATGGCCTACGAGGCCAAGGAGACAGGCCTTGTATGCCCATCCTGGCCGGTTGAATCCTGGGTGGCCAAGCTGAAGGAGCTTGGAGGCAAAGCTGTGCCACTTCCTGCTGAAGCCAGAGAATCCTCTAAGTCAGCAGAGGTGGTAGACAAGGCTGGAGATAAGAAGGATGCTGGGACAAATGCTGTTGAGGATGCTGAAGCTGAAAAGGCAGAGAAGGTTAGAGAAGATGCCGCTGTGTGAGGGCATTCAGGTGGGCAATGAAGGATATACGTGCCAAGGCCGGAGCCCACCTTTTTAAATTTGAATGCTGGTTTGTAATCCCCAAAACAATTTACTTTTTCTGCACTTTACTTTTCTGCACCTGAACAATTTACATTTCCTGCATGCTTTTTGAACAATACAACAGTTGGAGGTGGATGGGTCTCGGTTTGAGATGAAACCTTCAACTGTTGGGTAAATATGTTTAAAGACTAATTGTGCTTTTGGTGGATGGATCTCGGTTTGAGATGAAACCCAAAGCACAAACTTTTTCTATGTTAATAATATAACTTTTCTTTTGGCCTTACCATTGTTGTTATTAGTGCACAAATTTTACTTATGAAAACTGTTTTGTTTGATCATTCTTGGGAATATTATGGGAACACATTCTGAGAATGTCCTGACAAGTATCCTAAGAGATATCCTGGTCAAGATATTGTCATATAACTTAGAAAACTTAAGTCATTTGAAAAAAGGAGAGATCATACCAAAGACTCTTAGAGAGTCAATTCCAATCTTCCACCTTAGGAATGTCCCCAGTGCACACTTACAAACTTGGATCCATCTTTTGAATAGTATAATGTATGTCCCCTGTGTACGATACAGAAATGCACATGTATTCACACTTTGGCTTGAATAAATTCCGAACACCCCGAGGCAAAACCCTTGATATCCTGCAATGAATCCTTAGCATACTGGGGATAAACCCTTAATATCCTGGGGATGAACCCTGATATCCTGGGGATAAACACTGAATTTCATGCGCTACAGGCGAGAGTGTATAAACTCCAAATCTTAGAAAGGTTAAAACCTTTAAACCTTAGAGAGTATGAAAGTACCCTTTCGTGAGAGAGGGTGATCAATCCTCATATACCTTCAGGATCCAGGATATAGCCAACAGTAACGAAATTGTCAGCCACTTTTACATGAACTGGTCCCGCTACCTTGAACTATACCTAGATAACTTGCGCTCCAGGCGAGGTGTTTAAACCCAATTCGAAAGAAAGGTGAATACCTTTAAACCTTTGAAGGGATCAGGATCCCTTAAACGTGAGAGAGGGGGCCAATCCTCTAATCTTTCGATTTATCCTGAGTGCATATCCTGGAGCTATATCCTGAAACATATGCTGCAAAACAACTGTAAACTAAGGTGGGTGTTAGCTTGGCTAACACCCCTCCGATGCTTAAGTCAGTATTGGGTTCAAGATAATAAACAAATATATTTAAAAGAGATAGAATACATACCATTCTTTGTGCGAAATTAAATTCTATTCTTACTTGAAATAGAGCTTTAAGTGTATTGCATTCCAGGATCTCGGTAGCATATCCCCTTCCATATTCTTGAGTCGATATGCTCATTTCCCTGCTTCTGACTCAACTTCATATGGTCCTTCCCATTTTGGAGCTAGCTTGCCATCGGCAGGATTAGTGGTATTTTGAAAAGCCTTTCTTAGCACCCAATCACCAACTCGAAATCTCCTAGTCCTTATATTCTTGTTATATGCTCTGGATATTCTTTATTGATATGCTGCCATTCTTAGCCTTGTTGCATCTCTTTTTTCATCTATAGTATCCAAATCTCGACATAAGGCTTCAGGATTCTGTTCAGAATCCTGTAGGATAGATCTTGCAGTAGGTATCGCCATTTCCGTTGGAATCACTGCTTCTGCTCCAAATTCCAAGGAAAATGGGGTTTGGCTGGTTGCATTCTTTATCGTTGTCCTATCAGCCCACAAAACAAAGGGTAATTCTTCTACCCATCTTCCTTTTTTGGCTCCAAGTCTCTTCTTTAAGTTAATAACAATTATCTTGTTTAAGGATTCAGCTTGTCCATTCGCTTGAGGATGTACCGGAGTAGACGTGATCATTTTGATTCCCCAACTCTTGCAAAAGTCAGTAGTTCTCTTGCTTATAAACTGGGACCCATTATTACAAATGATTTCAGCTGGTACCCCAAACCTGGTCAGGATATTCCTCTTTATGAAGGATACTACTTCTTGGTCTCTAACTTGAACAAATGCTTCAGCTTCAACCCACTTAGAGAAATAATCCGTCATTGCTAGCATAAAGACTTTTCCTCCCGGAGCTTTTGGTAACTTCCCTACTATATCCATCCCCCATTTCATGAATGGCCAAGGAGAAGCTACAAGATATAGTGGTTCAGCTGGTTGATGTAGTATGTTACTATGTCTTTGACATGCATCACACCTTCGAGCATATTCTGCAGCATCTTTCCTCATCGTTGGCCAATAATATCCTGTCCTTAATACTTTCGAGAACAATGATCTGCCCCTAGTATGGTTACCACAATCTCTTTCATGTATATCCTGAAGTACTTCTTTGGCTTCAGGATCCTCCAAGCACCTCAAATACGGTCCTGCCAGAGATTTCTTGTATAAAATATTATTTATAATAGTGAATCGTGATACCTTCATCCTAAATGCCTTAGGATTTTCATCTTCGGGGATGTGTCCTTCCTTGAGATATCTCATGATTGGAGCCGTCCAGGATTTAGGATCCTTTTCAGGATACTCTGCTCCAGGATCCTGAATACCAGCTACTTCTTTATCATGAGGATTCGTTGCAGGATACAAGATATGTAATATTGGTATTTGGGTCCCTTCTGGTATCCTGATCGATGATCCCAGATTTGCTAAGGCATCTGCTTCAACATTATCCTCCCTTGGTACCTGTTCAAGTGTAAAAACATCGAAATATCATGCTAATTTTTTGAGAATATCGAGGTATTCGATTAATTTCTCACCCTTAACTGCATAGGATGCATTAAAATGGTTAGTAATTAACAAGGAGTCAACATATACTTGCAAATTCTTGATACTCATATTCTTAGCTAACTCTAATCCTGCAATTAAAGCCTCATACTCTGCTTCATTATTAGTAGCAGGGAATTCACACCTAATAGCCTGGGGTAATATATCCCCCTGTGGTGATTTTAGTAGTATTCCCAATCCTACTCCTCTTACATTAGATGCACCATCAGTATATAACGTCCAGGATCCTGAGGATTTTCCTAACTGTTGGACTTCTAGGTCTACCTCATCCTGAATGTCACTACTGAAATCAGCCACAAAGTCAGCTAAAGCCTGAGACTTTATGGCATTTCTAGGTTCATATACTAAATCATAAGCACTCAACTTTACTGACCATTTGGCCATCCTGCCTGACATCTCTGGTTTCCTAAGCACATTTTTGATAGGATAATTTGTTTTAACATGAATCCTATGTGTCTCAAAGTAATGTCTAAGCTTCGTTGATGCCATAACTAATGCTAGTATCAATTTTTCTAAATGAGAATACCTAGTTTCAGCATTTAACAAACTTTTACTAACATAATAAACAGTATATTGCTGACCTTCATGATCCTTTACAAGGACGGCACTTACAGCATTCCCTGATACTGCGAGGTACAGGGATAGTGGTTCACCATTCTCAGGCTTCATCAGTAGAGGTGCGGTTGAAAGATATTGCTTCAAATCCTGCAGGGCTGCATCATGCTTCTCACCCCATTCGAATTTCTTATTCTTCTTCAGGATATCATAAAACTCTTTGCATTTCTCTAAGGATCTTGTAATAAATCTGTTTAATGCTGCCACTCGCCCTATTAACCGTTGAACATCTTTCATATTTGAGGGTGATTTAATATCCAAGATGGCTTTAATCTGCTCCGGGCTCGCCTCTATTCCTCTTTTGGTCACCATATATCCTAGAAATTTTCCTGCCCCCACTCCGAAATGACACTTAGCAGGATTTAGCTTCATGTTATATTGATCTAGGATATCAAATGCTCCTTTAATATCCTGGAGGTGATCCTGAGCCTTCCTTGACTTTACCACCATATCGTCAATGTATACCTCCATGGTGTCCCCCAGCTTGTCTTTGAACATCATGTTTACTAATCTCTGGTATGTTGCACCTGCGTTTTTCAAACCAAAAGGCATAGCCGTATAATAATAAATACCTGTTGGTGTCATGAAGGCAGTATCCTCCTGATCCGAAGGCTCCATTTGAATCTGCTGAAATCCCGAGGATGCATCCATGAAGGTCAACATTTCATGCTCGGCAGTAGCATCCACCATTGCATCAATATGAGGAAGAGGAAATGGGTCTTTAGGACAAGCCTTGTTTAAGTCTGTGTAGTCTACACAGACTCTCCATTTCCCATTTTTCTTCTGTACCACGACTACGTTTGCTAGCCATCTTGGAAACTTGACTTCTCTGATCATCTTGGACTTCAGCAATCTTTCAACTTCCTCTTGGATAATCGTATTCCGCTCAGGAGCAAATTTCCTTCTTTTTTGCTGAACAGGCTTGAATGATCTGTCAATTCCAAGCTTGTGAGTAATAATGTCTTTGGATATACCTGTCATATCCTCATGCTTCCATGCAAACGTTGACATCCTGCATTTCAAAAAGTTAGTTAACTGCTCTTCAATATCCTGAGGGATATTGGTTCCTACGAGCACCGAGATATCAGGATTATCCTGATCCAGGATAATTTTCTTCACATCCTGCTCCGAATCCTCCACGATATCCTGGGCCCGCATCTTTAATTGCTATGCTGTACTAGGCTTGGTTGAGGATTTCATTGAGGATGAGTAGCATTCTTTCGCCTCTTGCTGATCACTATCAACCTTGACAACTCCCCAAGGGGTAGGGATCTTGATGCATTGGTGATATGTTGATGGCACAGCCTTCATATCGTGAATCCATGGTCTTCCTAGTATGATGTTATAACAGGACAGAGAATCCATCACACAGAAACGTTGTATCGAGTTGACTCCTTCAACATATACTGGTAACTTTATCTCTCCCACCGTGTTCCTAGCCTCTCCACTGAACCCAACAAGCACGGTGGACTTCGAAGTGATATCCATCGGAGATACATTCATTCTCTTCAGAGTCTCTAGTTGGATTATGTTGACGGAGCTGCCATTATCAACCAATATCCTGCGTACAAAGTGGTTAGCCACATATAATGTTATTACCAGAGTATCATGATGAGGATCCTAGACAGTATCCCTGTCATCAGCATCAAATGTGATCACTTTGTCAGTTGTGAGGGTAGTCATCCTGACAGGTTTGTCTCCTCTTTCGGCTTTAGCTTCTTTTGCATGTCTCTTTGCCGCCGAATACGAAGTCCCACAAATGTCGGATCCTCCTGAAATAAAGTTGATTATCTTGGCATCCGCGGGAGGTGACGCTGCTCGCTCAGGATCCTTCTCAGTATCCTGACCCTTATTCTTCTTTCTTCCTAAGAGATCTTTCAGATATCCCTTGCTTAGAAGATAGCTTATTTCCTCCTTAGAGCAATGCAATCCTCAGTTACATGTCCGAAATCTTCGTGGAAGGCACACCATTTTGACTTATCTTTCCAATCGGCTTTTTGTTGATTCTTTCGAGGCCACCTAGCCTTGTCTCCTAAACCCTGCATGGCATACATCAATTCAGGAATGTTAACAGAAAAGCAATATTCAGATAATTCAGGATATTCCTCAGGATCCTCGTCTTCGATAGCATTCACTTTCTTGTTTTCATTTCTACCATATGGCTTAGACCGATATGGCTTAAATGAGGATTCTGACTTCCTGTTAGTTGACTCATAGGTGTTGGATGAGTTCATCCTCTCTTGTATCTTTCTGTCATCCTCCAATCGAATATATCTTAGGGCCCTGTTTCGAGCTTCATCCAAGTTCCTGCATGGGTTCATTACAAGGTCTTGGTAAAATTGAGAATCTTTTTGCAGCCCCATCTTGAAAGCTTGCACAGCTGTTGCAACATCAAGATGCGGAATGTCTAAGGATTCCCGGCTGAACTTGTTCACATAATCCCTTAGGGATTCTTGAGGCCCCTGTGTTATCCTGTAGAGGTCACTTATTAGTTTTTCAAAGCTTCTACTACAAGAAAACTGACTATTAAATAAATTCACTAGGTGAGCAAATGATGTAATCGAATGAGGAGGAACATTTAGGAGCCATTTCAAGGCTGATCCTGTTAAGGTAGAACCAAAACCCTTGCACAAGCATGCTTCCTTGAGCTCCGGAGGGATAGGGTTAATCTCCATTCTTTCCCTATACTGGGCAATATGCTCTTCAGGATCCGTAGTTCCATCATAAAGCTTCATGTTGGGGGTTTGAAATCTCTTTGGAATCTCAGCATCACAGATAGGATATGCAAAGCGAGATATCCTGTGGCTGTCTTATGACACTTCCGGGATTGGCTGGACCACTCCAGGTACACTGGATATCATGTCCTTCAACTTCTGAAGCTCCCTAGTAAATGCTAATGTTACACCTGTATCCTGCAAAGATCCACTATTGTTAGCAGCATGAGTATTATTATTATTTGACACGTTACCCGTCTGAGGATTCTGCCCATATCCTGAAGCATATCCTGAGCTCCTCATGGTTGACATCCTGACCGAGGAGGGTATTTCAGGAGTATGATTCTGAGGAAGGCTGGGCACAATATTCCCCCTATTATCCTCAGTGTACACAGCCGAACTGAAGTTCAAAGTTCTGGGTTGTAATGGAGTGACGATATCCTCAGCAGATCTGCTCGAGCCAGACTTCAGGAGTTGTATTTCCCTTAATAGCATTTGGTTTGTTTCCTGTTGCTGCCTCATTTGTTCCTGCACACTTCCAAATAAGGTTAGAATTTCATCATTAGAAGCTAAAATGGGAGCAGATCCCTGAATACTCCGAGTAGGGATAATATCCTGAGGTTGTGAAGAAGATTGCATCCTTGGAGGAGGTGGTGGAAGCACCGGACCAGTAGTAGCAGAAGTTGTAGCAGACACAGTGGAGGAGCTCATGTTTGATCTTGAGGCCATTGTAAACAATGTGGCAAAAAGTTTTGAAAACAGAAAACCGATTAAAGATTTCACAAAGATTTTTAGTAAAGAGAGCACCACTGGCCCCACGGTGGGCGCTAAATTGTTTTGGTCATAAATTACCGAAGCAATTAAGTGATCAAATTAGCTAAGTGAGGTAGTGTGCTAAAAAGTGTGTTGAAAATATGCTGGTTAAGTTGTTTGGAAAAACAGTATTCAGGGTACGGCCCAGGATATTGAGTTGTATCTACGATCAAACAATGAGCAAAAAGTAAAGGGGGTGACACGAGATATACAAGGAAAGCCCTTGATCAATCTAGATCGCCGGCATAAAACCTCGGGAGCTAACAATCGCAGCTGCCTTGTTCTTCTTATTGCTTTAAACGTCAGGATACAGTGCAGGATATTGACCAGATCGCTAAGTGTTACAACGCTTTTGTGCGAGAGTGAAAATTGCTAGAGAACAAGTGTAAGAGTGTAGTGAGTGTTGATGTGATGTCCTATTCGATCTGATATACCCACCTATTTATAGTAATGAATTACAAACAAAAATTCCTATAAATATGGGATGCTCCGAATATTCCATTGTTAACGTTGTAAACCGAGTAATGCCGGTTCAACGTCTTTATTTGAACGACTTGGACCGAGTCTTCCGTGGAATGAGTCCTTGTGAACGTTGCTAGCTTAGAACCCGCGTACCTGCACATAATCCGTTAGTGATCCTGAGGATACCATTCAGGATGTTACCAATATCCTGAATCAGCATCCCGGATGTGAACAGATATCATATAACCAAGATATAACCCAAGATATTTCTCAGGATATGGGGTCAGATTTTCACCCATAACAGATACTACAACAATTGGAAATGCCAATTTGGAAATGGGAATTGATAACAATGGACTTTGTTACCAAATTACCCAAGACACGAAAAGGTAATGATACAACCTGGGTGATTGTAGACAGATTAACCAAATCTGCCCATTTCTTACCAATGAAAGAAACTTCCAGTATGGAACAGTTAGCTAAGCTGTATGTGAATGAAATAGTTTCACTACATGGGATTTCTTTATCTATTGTGTCTGACAAAGACAGTCGTTTCACTTCTCATTTTTGGACAAGTTTCCAAAAAGCAATGGGAACTAGATTAAATCTAAGTACAGCTTATCATCCTCAAACGGACGGACAAAGTGAAAGGACAATCCAAACGATGGAAGATATGCTTAGAGCTTGTGTGATTGGTTTTGGAGGAAATTGGGATGATCACTTACCTCTAATAGAATTTTCCTACAACAACAACTATCATACCAGCATCAATGCTGCATCGTTTGAAGCACTCTATGGATGAAAATGCTGAACACCAGTATGTTGGGCAGAAATTGGAGAAAAGCAACTGTCAGGTCCTGAGATTGTACAAGAAACAACTGCGAAATTATTCAAGTCAAGGAAAGACTAAAAACAGCATGAGATCGTCAAAAGAGTTATGCAGATATGTCACACCCCGATATTTCCACATATGACCGGTGGACCCGGCGGGGAGTATAGTGACGTAGTTGATATCATCATAGTCAATACACACAATATAATAGCACAGCGAAAGTCTTGGTGAATAAACTTTTACAAACCATATTGTCTGAGTGTTCGAGTTTATGAATATACAGACTGAAATGTAATAAGATCCACAGGCGGATCATAAATGTACAAAGAAACAAAAATAACAGACTTCAGGTATCTCATGGATTTGCAAGATCCTCTAATGATACCCTATAGCTCCAGCCTATTTACGAGAGGTACCTGTCAAATCAATCTTTAAGAAAATATGTCAGTTTACACTGGTAAATACAATTAACTAACTCTTTTGAAAAACATTTATGAAAATTGATTTAAGTGCACATGGCACAAATCTTTTATAACTTGGGACAATTATTTAAATATAATCTTGTATACAGATTTACATGTTTGTCTTACAATTGGGGCCGGTTGGAAGCCGGTCGTGATTAACCGACTCACCACTTATAGAACCCACAAAGGAGTTATCCCCAACATGTGGGTTTATATATTATTTTAGCATTTGCATCTGTCAGGTGTATGCCTACACCCCGTGCATAGGTCGTGGCCATTTTAAACGAAATGAGACGAGGATATCCAGGACACGGTCAGATTAACCCCCAATGTTTATGTTATCAAACAAGACATATTAAAACGGGTTATGCAAATTTATTAATCACAATCCGATTAAATGATTTCATACCCGACCAAGTGGTATTATTATAATACCATCTCCCAAGCCCGTATAAGGGAAAATAAGTTAAAAGTATTTACCTGATGCTAGCTGTAAAATCCTAAAGCTTTTTGAAGGCACCTTCTACCGGAAGCTATTTAATCTGTATAGAAGGTTTATTAACCTATTAGGATGCTAACGGGTCTTTAATTCAGTGAAGGACTTAGACCGGCTAGCTAGAAAGAAACCTTACGGTTCTAAACGCTAGGTTAAGTGGAGACCGGAATAGAATGTGGTTTAGACCCGACAAGCTTGGATACTTGTATAATATGGGTATACTAATCACATTCTGGAACTTGAGGATTTAATGAAAAGGTTTGACCCGTTTCGACTATTTTATGTAGACTAGTCACATAAGCCGATCTGAACGCATAAACGCGTAACGGGTAACCAAATAAATTATATACAGGTCTTAATCATTATTATGCTCAAAATATGTTAATACATCAGTAAGATGTTAACATATATGCCCAAAAAGTAATTTAAATAAAAAAAAGTCCCATAAGGGCATTTTGGTAATTTTAATGCCCATAAAAGAGTTTAATTGTGAAACTGAGTTTCAGGTCTGATCTAATCAGTAAAAATATGTATTTTTATAAGTTATAACAGTAAGATACTTTATACATGTGAAAATTATCTTATATAGCCAAACTATGTCCCGTAGGGGTATTTTGGTAATTTTACATAGGCTTTAAAGGTAAAAATAGACTTCTGAGTTTAAAAACTTTGACTTACTGTTTAATTATATAAATTAACTTAAAACATCAGTGGGTAATAAGTGTTATATGCCAAATATAATTTTAACCTATACTAGGTGCTTAAAATGCTTAAAAGTCGGTTTAAAGGGGTATTTAGGTTAAAATGAGAAATCTGAGTTTTTGATCAGTTTATAAAGTTCAAAACACTTTATTTATCATATGAAATCAGTAGCAAAAGGTTTGACACTAAAAAGTTATGTAAAACACATTTTATACATCTAAAGGGTAAAACCGACCTTTACCGAAATCAATCTATAATCCTATGTTATGTTCAGCCTAAAAATAATTAAAAATCTTCAAAAATCCCAAATTGTTATTTTACATCAGTAGGTATAAGGTTTGATGTAAAAAATCGGGTTTAGATAGGCTTTATGCTAATTACGCCTTTTAAATAACAAAAAGCTTCTTAATTACGCTATTGAGCATAACTCCTATTCTAGACCTCCAATTGATGTCAAATTTTTAGGACATGTCTAAATATCAATAGCAAAGGTGTTAGTCCAATCACATTGTTAAAAATCTCAGTTGTATGTAAAAAGGGCGTTTATGGCATTATTAAGCATAATTACGATCAAGTGCATATGATTCAAACCACTAGGTACCATGCAATATAACTCCAGGGGGTTATACTACTAAGTAATGTGGTCCTAATGGAAGCTTAAAACATGGGAGAATTAAGCTTGAACGGGTCAGAACTGAAAGTCAAAGCAAAAGTCAAGCTTTTGCGACTTTCGGTTATAAACTGACCTTAGACTATTAATTGTCGGGTTAGGACCGATAAAACATGTTTTAATATTGATTACCAAGTCATTAGAATGTCAAAATATAATTTAGAACCTCTGTTTTATTAATTAGAATCATTTTTGTAATTTTTGTCCAGTTTGACTTTTTGTCAAACTACTTTGACCCGACGATTGACCAGCCAAACGAGATAATTAGGAGATGCCCTTTTAAGGGTTAATCACCTACACTAATGTGTCTTATAACCACTTTCAATTTGATCAGTGGTTAAGCCACATGTAATTAAAACGAAAGTCAAACTAATTTTACGATAAGTTTGACTTTAGAGTAATTAAGCTAAATTAAACAACTAAACAAGAAATTAGAGGCTTACTTAAGGTCCTAGCAAACTTTTCTACACTTGATAATCCTCTTCTTACTGATGGAAGCTCCAGAACAAGTCCCACAAGTGAATTGTTTGCAAAGTGTGTTTATGAACACAAGACTAGCTCTCCTTATATAGCAAATTCCTTGAGTTTAGATCAGTTCCAGGTGTAATTGGAGGCCCTGGGATCACCCAGGTGTCCTAGCTATTGATAATAACCGACTTATAGCTTAATAGATCGTTACAAACTAGGCTAAGGCGGTGGAACAGGCCAAACCCGCACCTGGAAATGTTTTTCTGATACTGGGGAACTCAGGCGGGGCAGGCGGGGCGCGTAAGCCAAAGGGGAGGGCTTACGCGGGGCGCTTGGACCGGATGATCAGGTAAAACAATTTTAAATATTGGCAGCTTTAGTCCCTGATCATTTTAAACCCTTTTTAACTCCATTTTTGGTATCCAAGGCCCTTGTAGTTAATTTGTTGAGGCTCAAGGATGTATAAACTAACTTCGTTAGGCTCCGGTTCGTTAAATATCTCTATGAAAGCAAGTTTTATCAAGTTGACACTTTTGGCCCAAAGTCTTGAAAACATACCTAACGATCTCGAAACCACGTGAAATTTATACCACTTATTCTTAAGAGTATATTTGAATATTTCGAAGCCTCGGTTTCGTTAGAAGGTCATTCAGAGGTCAGAATTGACATGTTGACATGTTTAACCCTTGTAATTTAATAATCTTTCGATTATTTTCATAAACAACTTCGTATATCCAATCAATCACTCGTTTAAGAATGTATTCACCATGTAAGGTCATTCAGAGGCACAAGTTTGGCATATTGACACTTTTAGTCCTTGTGGTTTCATAGTTTCACTGTTCGACAACTTTGGTCCTTCAAACTAAATCTTTCATATCTTTAGAGTTTATGACACGTGTCTTTACATAATTGGACACGTTTTTACGTGGTGTTACAAGATAACAGACGCAAACCACTAGAATTTCAAGTGGGAGACAAGGTATTGTTAAAAGTTTCTCCATGGAAATGAGTTGTCAGATTCGGTAAAAGAGGAAAGCTAAGCCCAAGGTATGTTGGACACTTGGACCTTTTGAGATTATCAAAAGAATAGGACCAGTAGCGTATCAGCTACAATTACCAGAAGAAATGGCAGGAATACATGATGTATTTCATATATGTAACCTCAAGAAGTGCTTAGCAGACGAATCATTATTGATACCTCTTCAGGACATAGAGGTAAATGAAAAACTTAAGTTTGTAGAGAAGCCAATATAGATTGAAGATAGAAAGATCAATAATCATAAGCACAAGAGATTAGTTCTGGTCAAAGTAAAATGGGATTCAAAGAGAGGACCAGAGTACACATGGGAGCTGGAATCTGAAATGCAAAGGAAGTATCCATACCTATTCTAGTGAATCTTGAGGACGAGATTTAAAAGAAGGTAGGGAGGATATATCAAACCTCAAAGACACCCTAAACCGTTCTGTAATTATAAAACCGAACCCGCGTAACATTTATTTTAATTAAAAAAGTTAAAAATCAGATTTTTATACCTGTCGCGGGCCGCGACAGGGGCTTAGGGTGGGTCGGTCGCGAGGCGTAACGGCCCCATATTTGCCGAACACTCATGACGCCACGTGTTGTGCCACGTGTCAAGACTAGGGATTTACTCGGCAACCCTAGCCGTAGCTAGGGTGCCCTCGTGGGGCGTGACAGGAGTAGGTGGAACGAGTCGGGGGGCGCGACATAAATAGGTGGAACGGGTCGCGGGGCGCGAGAGACTCCCGAAACACCTATAAATTGAGCCTTAGTTCAACATTTCAATTCGTTCAACTTCTTTTTTCTCTCTCAGTCTCTATAACACCGAAATTATCAGATAAAATACCCCCTAAATCATGAGGCTCTACCCCGTTGATCTAGAACCTAGCAACGCATGTCAAGGCTCTGCCTAACTAAGTACGTTGGGGTTTTGTCTCGTGATGTATGGCTAAAGTGACTTGGGTTATTACACTAACGCGCGTGCATTGTATGTTTTTTTAATAGGAACACGAGAATATTAACAGAAAATATTCCCAGGAAGCTCGTAGAAAAACATAAGTTTACAAAGTGAGTCATTTTCTTTTTCTCACAGTTTGTGAGCCATTATTTCAAATGTTTTACAAAACCCTAAATGTTTATCAGTTGTATTTACAGTGATTAAGTTTTTGTAATTCTACAATTATCATCAGTATGTGGAGTTTTGTATACATTACTTGACACTCGTTAATATTGGACAAAAGAGTTAGCCGATATTAGCATGATCGCAAGCACGTGGGACAATGGTGCCCCAGAAGCAATATTGTGTTGAGAAATTGGTAGATATAAACAAATATAAAAAATCTTGATGCAGTAAAATATAACAATGTGTCATTTATAAAATGGAATGTACTCGCCAGTATTTTTGCTGATAAAATATTTTTAAAACGCGTTTCAGGTAACTTGATGTAGTAGCTAGTAGAAGCCAGTTACGGAGCACTGAAGGCTTAAAGAAAGTGGCTATAAAGTTACCTAAATAAAAAGTTTATGGTTTCAGCAACTAGGGTTTATCCCTATAAAGATATTATAAAAGGAACTATGGGTTTTATCCCATTTGTTTAATATAAAAGTTTGGTGTTTTGAAACTCTGAAATTTATATCCTAACTATGATCCTGATGTCACATTTCCGCTGCTAAATTAATAAACACCAATATCACCGGCTCGTGCTCGCAGCTCCCGCTTCCGGGGTGGGGTCAGGGGTTGCGACAATTAATGCGACCATGTCCTGGACATCCATGGCTCACTTAAATGCAATTTTTTTTTGAAATATATACTTAAATGCAAGTGGCCACGACTTATGCGTCGGGTGTAGGCATACACCTGACAGGCGCTATTATACTATTATAAATTTTCCCATTGTATTTATGAAAATGATATACCAAATGGTATAAAATGGTTTTGAAAAGATTTTCAAAACGAGTCGGTCAATTGTATTTACCAAGGAAAACTGACGTTTTTTCAAAAGACTAAAGCGCATGTTAGCAAGTAGGTAATAGGCTGGACCTGCTCGGTAATCGCATATTGGAATTTGCGACTCCACGCAAAGCCTAGTAGTCTAAATATTCAGTTTTGTAAATTTTCGATCCGCATGTGGATCTTTAGTACACTTTCCGTCTTTATATTATTTTTGAACTTTCGGACACTTGTACTTTGTAATAATATTTTGTAATCCCAAGACTCCGCTGTGCTACAAATGTGAATATCTATGTCAATCGTCATGCATAAACCCCAAGTCCGGGCCCACCGGGAAATCAGGGTGTGACAGGTTGGTATCAGAGCCAACATTTGAGCGAATTAGACACTAGCCTTTTTTGCTAAACTCAAATATCACATTAGCATATTCCTTAGACTTTTCCGAGTCTAGGCATTAACCTAAGGCCACTCATATCTTTTTAGTTATTGAGTTTTTGATATTTAACAAGTGAATTATGCCACCAACACAAAGAGGAAGGGGAAAAGCTCCCATGCGGGGAGGACCGTCATGACTACTAACATCACACTCGCATCACTCGGGATCTCCCCAACATTCGAGTGAATCACATTCTTCCCAACACGCGAGACACTCGGTCTTACACCATTCTTCACATTCACATCATTCTCATCATTGCCATTCCCATTCTTACCATGATTCCTTTGACCTAAACCAATACAATATTGAGCTTTTTCACGTTCGTTGAATGACATAACAAGTTTTTTAACACCATCAAGATTTGTTGGATGATTATATTCATCAAGTATTGTAGGATCGTTTTCAGAACCAAACGAGTCGATCAGGAGAGTTTTACTCAGAACGAGAGGCGAAAACAAACATTCTGAGGTCAATTCAGTAAGATATCACTTTAAATTGTCGTAGTATTGATCTAATAACGTTTTACAGCAAGATGACACTTCGGCAGCACTTCATTGCTCTGACCGGAATGAATGATTCAGATTTCGCTTGGAATAACCTATATATAGGCAATCAGATTTCTCTTGAGAGTGACACACTCCATTTCGAGCGAAATAGCTTAAGTTGATTTCGCTTGAAATGACTCATGTCACTTTCAAGCGGAATCTCCTCCTTCAAGCGAAATTACAACTTAAGCACCCTAAAATATGATATTTTCTCGTATATTGCACCCTGATCTATTATTCTATGAACAAGACTCGATACAAGACGAAGTCGACAGACGTATGCACTAACAGACTCCCCCTCGAATGTTGACGAGTCTTCAGTGTCGAGTCTTCACATCTTCAGTCTTTATCAGTCCTACATCTTCAGTCTTTATCAGTCCTTTCAAACTCTTAGAAGTATCTTGACATTGTAAAGCATCCTCAAATCTCTCTCTTCTCTTTCTATCCAGAATCGCAACCTCAGGATCAGAACCTGGCTCTTTGACATTCAGACTCCCCCTTTCAGTATGCTGGGATTGTAGTCTGGAATTCTTGTTTCCAAGATCGTAACCTGGCTCTTTGCTCTTTCCATAGGTTCAAGATGGATTCCTGACTCTATCATTACCTACACCAAACTCTACCTCAAAATAAATTTTCTGATGATCAATTGTAAAAACAATCTCACCATCTAATAAACCTCTTGCAGGAATAAAACAATCAAAGAATGATTTTACAAAGTAGATCTTTGATGAATCACTTTAAAAAATATCGTTTTTTTTTATCAAAACAAGTACACTCTCCCAAACCATCTGTTCATCATGTCTAGCACTCGGAATTTTGAAAATTAGCTCTCCAACATCATTTGTCGAAAATCTTTTTGTATTTTACAAAATTTATACTAAAACACACTAAAATCTTTTTGGATTTTTAAAATGTAATGAAATACAGTAAAGAAATATTTACATACAATATTTTGTGAGTTTGTGTAAGAGGATCATATCAGTTTATGAAACAAATCACCAACACCGTTAAGCTTTAATCATTTTCAGCTTTAAACGATTCACATAGATTGACAATATTGTTGTCCACTTAAACTCAATCTAAAAACTTTCAAAATGCTTACCGATACGTTAAGGTATATTAATTTTGCACTAAATTCTCATGGACCCCACGATCTCAGCATATCCCCTCATCATGCAATACACTGACTCAAGTAATGCCTTTAAACTTTCATCAACTGTGATATGTGCGAAAACAACGCAGAATGTTTAAACATTAACAATCAGGTCAATCTTTCGATACGCAGAGAAAGTCCAATGTTTAAACAAAATAAGAAATAAAACAAGTTGAAATTGTTTAGGCTTTAACCACCAGGTCGATACTTCCGTATACGCAGTGGTAATCCAAAGCTTAAACGAAACACCAAAGAAAATAAAGCAGAACGTTTAGGCACTAACATCCAGTTCGATACTCACGTATACGCAGAGGATGTCCAATGCTTAAACAAAATAAAGAAATAAAACAAGTTTAAATCTTTGCAAAATGAAATGCACAATCACAGCGACTTTTCAGCAAAGTTGTGAAAGGTCACAAACTTAACCAGTTTTATGTCTTTCGACATTTAGCGATTACTGAGTAGGTACACAATCAAGAAGGACAAAACTAAGTACTATGCTTTCAACCGTGTTTCCCACTAGAACTAGGCTTTTTCATTTAAGTTTGTATCGTTATCGCAAATCTACTAGTCTAGCTGAGCCTATCGTCACATCTTTAATGAGACCGTTTATCACATGTTATCTTTCCATTTCTTTAGCATGTTGTGATAGTCTACTGATGTACTATCATTTCCTCTTTTATACAACAAAACTCGATTTTGAATTTTATCATGTTTTTGTCTTTTTCAAATTTTCAAATGTTTTTGGATTTTCTGAAATTTTTACTCCCCCTAAAATGCAAACACATTTTAGGAAATTTGAAAACAAACTATACAAAAAACTTGACAACCGATATCGAATCGCTTCAATTCGCCATCCACTTGGCATAAACAATCAGAACTCCCCCTCACAACAAACTATTTTCCCATTATGATTTCAAAACACTTAAGTTTGTTTTAATCAAATGGTTTTTCCGGAAAATAAGTTTTGTTGATTGATTTTAACCATTTGTAGGTTAGGGGATAAACTCATCATTTTGTTTCTCAATCATTTGTAAGAAATCAGATACAACTTAATGTCCCTGATTTACCACTTGCAGATAAAAATCTTTTTCAACCACATGACTTACCAACCAATACCTCATGTAAGTTGAATTCTCAAGATGCCGATACCTATTCCTCACTTACCAACCTGGGAGTTCTGGCAAGTCATACTAGTGACCAATTATCAAATTTTTTCAAACAAACAATATAAGAAAGATGCCGATTCATGCTCCGCGATTACCAACTTGGGAGCTCCGGCAAGTCCAGGATTTTACTGTTCATAGTAGGTACCATCCCAGTCACAAACCAGGGATGGTTCAACTTTACCTTTCTTCGTTTTCTTCTCGTAAAATTCCTTCACTCCTTTGACCTTCCTATCAACCATTTTTCCAAAAAAGTTATGGACTTTGGAGTTAAAAGCTCTTTCAATATCAAATTCTTGCTTTTCAGAAAAGAATTGATTTGAAATCTCAACTTTTCCAACTTTCCTTTTAAAATTTTCAGCCCGAAGTGGTGGAAAATTCACATCATCCACAGTCGGTACTGATTTTTCACCTTTAACTTCAACCTGTGACTCATCTGACTTTGTGGAATCAGATTCATCGCCAGAAGATAGCTCCTCTAATTTTGACGAATCAGAATCATTGCTAGAACTATCAGCTGATTTCTTAACAACCCATTTTTGGTTGTCAAGATTTCCCTTTTTCTTGTAAAATTTTTTTGAACTTTCACCAATCTCAAAAATCGAATTTTTGAAAAGTTTTGTTCTATCAATTGGTGGTTAAAACTCAACCTCTTTATCTTTCAGGTTACGAGAAACTCCCTGTTTAGATTTTATTGCCTTGGAACAATCTTTGGCAATATGACCAACAATGTTGCATTTGAAACATGTTCTCGTTTCTTTCATCTGGTCAACAGTTTTCATTTCTTCTTGCTTCTTTGCAAGGAATTCTCTATTTGACTGGTTCCTGAACAGATTTTCTTTTTCTTCTTCAGTAGATGTGCCTGAAACAAATATCATCTTTTATTTAAAATCAAGAACATATTTTTCATTTTTCTGTTTTTCTAAAGGAATAAATCCCAATCCTTTCTTTTTGAAATTACCGTTATGGTTTGGTTTCTTTCGATAACCAGAACCAGAACTGTAACCCTTTTTCTTGTTTTCTCTTTGTTGAACTCTTGAGGTGTATTTTTTAGGTTTATCATTAAGATTTACATATTTTATTTCAGAAATATTAATTTCTGTTACTTTGAAAACCTTTTTAATCATTTCTGGTTTAACACCTCTTATTGGAAATTTCTCATCAAAATATAATTTGTCAGAATCATTCAAAGTATATGCAACTTTGAACGTTTCGTCATTCAAATTAGACTTTGATAACAGGAATTCTTTGTTATAAACCCTCTTAACCGAAGACTTTGGACTGTTGACTGTCGAACTCGAACTTTCAGAACCAGACTTTGACTCTGACTCTGACTTTGACTCTGAGTTTGACTCCAACTTTGATTCCTCAGTTTCATCTTTTTCCAACACCTGATCAACCATTTTTTTTATTAACTCGGACTCATGATCAGTGTCAGAAGATGTAAACGTGACATCAATATTTTCTGGCAAGTTAACTGAATACTCCGACTCCTATTGTAAATTTGTTGCTTTTTCAACTCTTTCTGAATTTGGATTTCTCGGAGAATATCCATTTTCAAGTGGGGGAGGACACTTGTTGTAACTGAAACCTTGTTTCTTACCAGAAGTCTTTTCTTTGTTATTCTTCTTCTTTTCCTTCTTCTTTTCAGGAGTCTTTTCTTCAGAAACCTTCTGTTCTTCAGAATTCTTTGCCTCAAAAATTTCTTCTTCCTCAATTGCCTTCATGCCTTCTACTGTTGGATAAATCCTGTCAATGACATAAGAAGTACATGAGTAACTTTTCAACAAACGATTTACTCTTTCAGTTTCAATCCTTTGAGTTTCAAGTTTCTGTTCTAGCACAACACACTTTTCAATGTAGTTGTTCATAACTTTCTGCTTTATCATAAAAGCTCCCTGGAGTGTCTTCATTGCCGTTGCCTGTTCTTCACTTGTATGATTGTATTGATTCATAGCTTTGTTCAGGACATCATAAGATTCCTTCAAACTGTTCAAATTATAAATCAACGTGCTGTTCTGCTTCTTTATAGCTTCACAAGTGTCACACTTTACAGGAATCTTTTTAGCATTAACTTCTTCATCAATTTTGAACTTTGGAACATCTTTCACCTTTTTCTTTATCACTGGAACAAATTCATCATCACTACTCATTGGTGTTTTGATCTTTTTTCTTTTTCTTTTTAACTTTTTCATATTCACTATCACTTTTAGCCATCATTTTCAAATGATCTGCCATTTTCCTTGCCCAATACTCACGATCATCATCACTATCCTCTTAAATACGAGCAACATACGCTTTGTGATTTGAATCCTTGTTTGGATCATAATCATCCCAATTAAAATTTGCCCAACTAAAACCTTCAGGCAATTTTTCATCATCTTGATTGATTAGGCATGCTTTGTTGTCAGCTGAGATATATTTGTCCCAGTTGAAACCTTCCTTTGGCTTTTGATCATCCTGATTCACCATACAAGCTCTTTTTGAAGATTCTTCAATCACTTTTCTTCCATGTGCCACTTGTGGTTCTTGTTGTTGTTGGGCAACTTGATGATAGATAGCCTTCCGATAGTAATCATTGTTGTTATTGAACGGATTTTGAGCTCCACTTGCTTCGCGGTTTTTGCACTCCCTCTTGAAGTGTCCTTTTTCTCTGCAACGAAAACAAGTGACTTTAGATTTATCAAAACCTAAAGTAGAAATATTAGCTTCATGTAAATCATCTCTTCCTGTGATCTGCTTAAATTTCTCAGCTCGTCTCAACACACTTACCAAACACCATTTAATATCCATCAATTCCATTTTCTCAGCGTCAATCTGATCGTAATCCTCTTTTGTAAGAATTGAATTCCCGATCCGACCTGCAACAAAACTACCATAAGATTCCAATACAGTTCCCAACAAAGACATATGACACTTAGCAATTTCTGCTGAATAATCCTCATCATTCTCCAGATTCAGTACAATATTGCATTGTAGCTTCTTGCCATTCTTTGTTGCCGAAAAGTTCGGATCAAAGGATGGATATGAAGAAAAACGTGTGTTGCTATTTGATCCTTTGGATGAACTTTCTGATGAACTCTTTGCATTGAATGTTGTTTGAACCTTCGGTGACAAGTTGGTGGTTTTATCACTGACCCCACCTTTGTAATAAAGTCCGATGTCCTGTTCACCATCGAAATCTTTCATTCTTAGAGCCTTTTTCTGTTCCATCTCCTGAGCCTCAATCTTTTCAATAAACTTGCTCAGTGTCAGATTGCTAAAACCTTTCTTGTTCCTCAACATCATGAGATATGTACCCCAAGTCTCATATGGTAATGCATCAGCTAGCTTCTCTATCAACTCCTCATTATCTTTCTCGATGCTCAACCTCTTCATATTAGCTAGCAAATTGCAGTATCTATCTATGATTTGCTTTGTGTTTTCATTCTTCAATCCACGAAACAGATCAAACTCTTTCTTTAAAAGTGACTTCTTGTTTTTAACCATCTCTTGGCTTCCATGAAACTTCGATTTTAATGCTTTCCAGATTGAATAAGAAGTTCCATTATGTTGCAATAGAAACAAGATATCTTCCTTCACAGCTTGTTGTAAAAGACTTAGCATCATTTTCTCATCTTTGTATTTCTTTCTAGCATCGGCACTTAGATCCTTAATTGCTATAATTTCTTCATCATCATTCGTCGGTCTAATATATTTCGTCTCGACACATTCCCAAGCATCTAAGTAGTTCGCTTGTACCCAATTCTCAAACCGTCCTTCCCAACCTTTATACTCCTCGATGTTCATGAGTTTAGGCGGTTTTTGCATAGTCCCCGTTTCGTTTTCCAGCATTGTGTTCTGTGCCAAAGTGATCGGGGTAACCGGGGTAGCGAATGCGTTATAAAATTCCTCGTCCATATTTCGGATTTTCAAAGTTGACAAAACTGAATGTTCAAGCGAAATCACAGTTCTCAAGAGAAATTCCTGTTCAAGCGAGATCACCCAGTTCAAGCGAAATACCCTATTTCGCTTGAACAAACACACATTCAAACTGGATTAGACTCTTGAAGCGAAATCAGGAATTCAAGCTGAATCACTGAAGCGAAATCACACAACTGAAGTGAAATAGCACAATTCAAGCGGAATCAATAGAATCTTCAAGCGAAATAACTGGTTTCAAGCGAAATTATAGACTGATTTCGCTTGAAGAGCTGCTGACGTCATCATCTCGCACATGTTTTCAAGCGAAAATACAGATTTTTGTAAGTTTTAGATCGATATTAGGCCTGAAACTTTCAAGGATTTGTTAAAACATTGTTGTGCACATTCTGTGAGAATTTTAGCCGATTTTAACCGTAAAAAATTTTGAATTTTGAAAAAGAAGATGTAGAAATCAGAAATTGCGACTGAATTGGTAAGAACTCTTCCTCCTGAGCTCTGATACCACTTGTAGGATCGTTTTCAGACCCAAACGAGTCGATCAGAAGAGTTTTACTCAGAACGAGAGGAGGAAACAAACATTCTGAGGTCAATTCAGTAAGATATCACTTTAAACTGTTGTAGTATTGATCTAATAACGTTTTACAACAAGATGACACTTCGGCAGCACTTTGTTGCTCTGACCGAAATGAATGATTCAGATTTCCCTTGGAATAACCTATATATAGGCAATCAGATTTCGCTTGAGAGTGACACACTCCATTTCAAGCGAAATAGCTTAAGTTGATTTCGCTTGAAATGACTCATGTCACTTTCAAGCGGAATCTCCTCCTTCCAGCGAAATTACAACTTAAACACCCTAAAATCTGATATTTTCTCCTACATTGCACCCTGATCTATCATTCTATGAACAAGACTCGATACAAGACGAAGTCGACAGACGTATGCACTAACAAGTATCATAAACCAGCTTTCCATTGCATACGCTTGAATCCATGTGAGTGCATAATGTCTATCACTTCCTTCAATCACGTATCGTAGGTAGAACAGATGATACAAGAATGGTGCTGAATAGAGTTGAAAATAAAGTTCATGTGTGTTAGGACAACTTCGTACGAAGGAAGCTTCAGTAGCTTCGTACGAAGGGGTGCTTTGTACGAAGGGAGCTTATCCACCTTCGTACGAAGGCAATAGCACTATATATGTGTGTGTAGGTCTTGGTCATTTGCAACTTTGAGCAGACTTTGAGGCGAAGCTCTGCCCGTTGTTTTCACAGTTTTGTACTGTCAAAGTATCAATAGAAAATAACTTATAATTACATGTGAGTGTCTGATCCACACGCGTATTTTGGATTCCGCACAAGATACGTGTCTATACGCATTCATCGGTGAAGGAATCGATCCTCGGAGCAAATCCACAATCCAGTTAGTGAAACACTCTTGCCACCCGTTGTAGTCTTCAATACTTAATAACTTTGGTGATTTTTAGTGTGTTCCAAGTGCGTTGTCTATACTTAAACTCTCAGCCACAGTTGGTGAGGTTGCAAATGCATTGTAGAATTCTGAATCCATGTTTAAGACCTTGAATTACTTGCAAAGTACCTAAAAAATCAACAAATGATCACATCAACTTTGAAATGAATGAGACAAAGTCCTTTCGTGCGAGAGGGAATGCTCTCGTGCGGAAGGGTCAAGATTGAACAGACATGTGAATTCAAAGCTCTTTCGCGCGAAAGGGATTTCCTTTTCGTGCGAGAGGGACAAATTCTGTAAGATTAATTTCATCTAACCCTTTCGTGCGAAAGGGTGCAACGTTTCGTGCGAGAGGGAAGTTTACTCGGACCAGTGGTCCTGTTGTTTGAAACTCAAGTTGCGTTTTTCAACATTTTTCCAAGATTTTTCAATGATTTAGTTCGAATTAAGATCTGATCTTTTCAAGGATTAATTAGTTCATGGTTTCGCACATTATGTTCAAAAATCAGAAAAAATTATCCATGAATTCAGGTTTAATTTTGAGTTTTTAGTAGAAAGAATAGGAGTAGAAGAGATATGATGAGAAATATGATGAAATCAGATCCAAATCTGCTCAAATCTGTTGGTATCTTGTGCTATCAGTCGCTAAAACCGGTCTCCAAGCTCTGATACCACTTGTGAGGATTGTTTCGGGTCTCCGAATGCTCCGACCAGTCAGAAAGTCTTCATATCACGTGCGGAATCCGTGTAGGAAGATGACTAACACAAAGATACACCGTTTGAACACTGATTCTATTAGAAAATATGAGTTACAGAGCCGAGAATTCAATTTGGCAGAGCTTCGCTACAAGTTGCCAAAAGTTACAAATGAGAGACACAAGCTCTCTATTTATAGGCATTCCCATCCAGCCAAAAGTACTTGGGACGACTCGCATGAGAAGGCTTGATATCCCTTTCGCACGAAAGACTTTTTCGTGCAAAAGGGTCATTTACATTCATTTTCGACCTTTTCGACGCGTTCTACAATCTAATCAATACATTACAAAACATAACAAAACTAGACTCGATACGTGACGAAGGATGCAGACATATGCATTCACACATATTAAAACTTTTTTCTTCTCTTGAAGGTGGTATGGGACGATTAGCGACCTTTAGATAGAAATTTTAAAACCAATCGACCATTTGAAGAAATTTTAAAATCAATTCATCTTGGTATGTTCATAGGTCTGTAATTTAGTTGAATTGGTGGTATGGGACGATTAGGGACCTTTAGATATATGTTTAAAAACTAATAGACTATGTGAAGTTGTTTCCCTTCAATTAATCACAGTATGTCCATAGGTCCGTAATTCGTTAGAATTGGTAGTATAGGATGATTACTAAACTTCAGATAGAAATTCTAAAACCAATCAACCATTTGAAGAAATTTGTCCTTCAGTTGATCACGATATGTTCATAGGTCCGTAATTACCCGAATGGTATCATGCATGGTCATATAATCATCAGAAGTTTTAAATTCAAGATTATCAATGGTCATTACTAAACCAATTGGAGTTGTCGCTGTTAGGTTCAAAAGATGGATCACTCCAGTATTAATCAAGATAATTTAGTTTAAATTTCTCTTTCACCCCATTGTCTCCTAATTTGATCATCAAATCTTGTGTGGTACTGGTTCAATCATTTGTGGTTTCTCAACTGTGGCTTTATCAAATGGTGTTTTGTCGTCACCGAACATGCACTTTATTTGGCATTTATTTGCATTAATTTAAATGATGAAACCTTGTAGTCTTAATTGTTAGACACTCAACATGTTTACGCTCAAATCAGGAGTGTAAAATACATTCAGTATTTCAACCGATTTTTATTACCCCAATTCCACGAATAAAATGGGTCTTATCCCATGTTCTTGTTTCAACCCCAAATGATTTTAGAATCTTATGAAAGTGAGAGAGACTACACCCAAAGCGATCGATTGCGAGCAGTCCCATCAACCACATACTCTTTCGCATTGTCGTTATTTTCTCATGTGTTTTGAGTCCCTTTTTTGATAACCAGATGTATTAATAGGGAGGCTTCGTCTCGTTCTTTTAATTTCAGTGTTGAATCAAGTGTCCGGGTCCCTACATTAATAGCATAATCTTCAATCATAGAGCTAGGCCTTGAAATCTTTTACCCATGTTTCTACTGTTTCCCTCCATAGTTGGTTTTTTGTGATTTGCATGAAACCGGGTGATAAAGAGAACCTGGCTCTGAAACCACTTTGTTGCAGCAGATATCAAACATCTAATGAACAAGAGAAAGATCACTATTGTTTGAATTCACATTTTTGGCGTACCCATAAATTATTTGCTCGGGGTGCAGATGAGGTGTTCAACCATATTTTCAAGGGGTACGGTCGGGTTTTTTTGCCTAAAATATACACTAAATTTTTTTTCAAGGGGTGCGGCCGCCCACCCTGTCCAAAAGATTGAATAATATCGCTAATAAACATCAAGTCATCAAAAAATAAGTAACGTCTTCCAAATCAAAAGGTTAAATACTAAAATTAATAAGAAAATGACAAAAAATTTCCTTTCATTTTCCACATCTCTTCACGTACGTTTTCAACAAGCCAAAGTTTATTAAAATTAAAAAAAAACGTCAAACCTCAAACCGAGGCGGCAACAAACAACCTTACAACAAAAGCATTACATATTGATAAATTTACACCACTCTTCCCACCTAACTTCTGTATCTTTCGATCTAGTCTTTAGCCATAAAAATCCAACCATCTTGATCTCCAGGATAATCCCCTCAAGTTTCATTTCCTTGTTGTTAAATTTAACCTCGTTCCTAGCTTTCCAAATACCCCAACACCCAATTCTGATAATACCTTGAACCACCTCCTTTTTCTTCCTTTTTAAACCAATATTCTCATGAGTTTCGAGTAAATCCTTAACAAAAAACGCCAATATGTTAGGGATCTTGCACCACATGCTAATGATAGGCCATAACATCGACACAACACTACAAGAAGTAAACAAATGTTCCACTGATTCTTCCCCTTCACCGCACAACACACATGTAGAATCTCTCCTGTCTATGTTTCTTCTCTTTAACGCATCCATAGACGCCAACTTATCCAACCCGACTCTCCAAATAAAAACATTGCATTTCCTGGGGAGCCATTTACATCTACTCGGATAATAAGCCGTAGATAAACCAATATTTTTTATCAATAAACTTTTAACCGCACCCACACTAAACTGATTGTCCGATGAACCAATCCAAACCCATTTATCTTTTCCATCCTTCAATTCTAAGCTATGAAGAGAACTGCATAATCCGATCAGCTCATCAATCTCCGGTCCAACCCCCAGCGGCCTCTTCCACTGCCAAATATACCTTAACCCCCTGCCATCATTCGAAACCCTGTCTCTAATTTTGCAATT